>JAJOOO010004561.1:0-18239 GCA_029582685.1 Solanum piurae | reverse complement strand
ATATATATATATATTGAAATTGTATACAAAAAAAAAATGGTTAAACCTTGCTGGAAACCTTCTGTTGAGGGGGATGGTGGTGTAGGGAGGGGTGGGGATACTAGGGGTAGGGTTGATGGTTTAATGTGGTATAAGGATTTGGGGGTTCATGTAAATGGAGAATTTTCAATGGCAATAATACAAGCTAATAATTTGATGGAGGATCAGAGCCAGCTTGAATCAGGGCCATTGAGTTCTCTTGAATCAGGTCTTTATGGAACATTTGTTGGAGTTTATGATGGACATGGAGGACCGGAGACGTCCTGTTTCGTAAACAAGACTTTGTTCTCCAATCTTAAGAGTAAGCTTATCATGTTCCTTTTTTATTGCATAGATGCTTATTATTATTATTAATTTGATTCTTGATATCGTGGTAATGTCGTAGTTTTGAAAGTGTATTTTTTAAAGCTGTGAATGCCAATGCTGGTTAAGTTTTGACATAAATACTAAAAATGATTCAGGTTGGTAGATCTGATCTTTAGACTTTACATATTGTGCTATTTGCAATTTTTGTTGCAAGTCCAGTGTTTCATTGATAATGAACCAAGAATGTTTTAACTTTACAAAAGCGGTATATCAATGTACATTAAGATCCCAAAAAATCTGGCCAACTTTCGATACTGATAAGTACATCCATCTTGCTATGGCCCCTGCTGTCTAAAATGATGCCTTCCACAAAATTCGATGTGTCTACATGTGGTTATTACTAAGATTTTGCTGAATTTTGCCTTGTGATTCTACTTTATAGACAGAACTTTCAGGGTATTTTGTCAAACTTATAGTATTTATACACGATATTGCTTTACTATTGCCTTGAAATACACTAAAGATCTTACAATTTTGTTGTCTATTTTGCACGTTTATTAAAACTTTTGAGATATAAAGATCTGGTTTGTCACTTCTATGAGTTATGTAAACACAACTTTCATCAGATTTAAACGTCTCAGCTTGTTATTTTCTTCTTTTAATAGAAATATTAGAACGACTAAAGATTTTGATACATGCAATAACAAGCCAGTAGAGGCACACTCGAGGAAGATGCCATATGCTTTTTGCAGTATCGTGATCTGAATTCCTAACACCTTTGTGCTTTCAACCTTACTACTATGTGTGTCATTCACCCTGAAACTTTGTCGAAAAAATCTAATTATCCTCCAATAATGTTGACAATTATTCCCTGGAACTTATAATGATCTGTTTCATATTTTGGAAAGTTTTTGAGTAGTACAAACGATTGTAACTCTTCTATTTACCTTCATCCCTTCATTAACAGAATTTGCAACAGAGCAGCATCAAGAAATATCTGCAGATGTCATAAAAAAAGCTTTCTTGAAAACGGATGAGGAATTTTTGTCTCTTGTGAAGCAGCAATGGTTTGAGAAGCCACAACTTGCATCAGTGGGATCTTGTTGTTTGGTGGGTGTAATCTGCAATGGACTACTATATATTGCCAATGCCGGAGATTCACGTGTGGTGTTAGGTAGAGCAGAAAAAGCTTCAAGGGGCGTGACAGCTATTCAATTGTCAGTGGAGCACAATGCTAATAATGAGTCTGTGAGAGATGAGCTTAGATCATTGCATCCCCAGGATTCACAGATTGTGCTTCTCAAACACAAAGTTTGGCGCGTGAAGGGTATCATACAGGTGATAATCTGTTAACATCACATTCTTAAGCCATCTCATGTTGATTTTTAAAAAATATGCCTCATATAAGTTACTCTGAAGGTGTACAACCTAGAAAGAACAAAAGAGAACTATTTGCAGCTAACATTAGAGGTTTATCCAAGCACTATACCGAATAGAAAGAAATTTATTTAGTCATTACTAGTTCTTATGTGGTTGTTATGAGTAGAGACTATTGCTATAATATAAATCTACGGTTAGGAGTTGATTATTGCAAGCAAGCAACCTAAAAGTTAGTTATGTTGTCCTTTGAGATCAACTCTTTATTATGTAATATAAGTCGCTTGTTTATTTTTTATGCCTGAAATTTTTTGAGATTTGAGATAATTTTCGTTGGAGCTGTAAAGATTTGACTAATTGTGGTTGCATTATGCATCTTGGTTTGGAAGAAATCGCTGCTACTGGAGGTGTCATGGAAGTGTGTGAGACGTAAGAGTTGATGTTCATGTTCGTTTGTTACCCTCTTTACAGGTTTCAAGGTCAATTGGTGATGCCTATCTTAAGAGGGCAGAGTTCAATCAGCCACCCCTGTTGGCAAAGTTTAGATTGCCCGAATCCTTCTCTAAGCCGATCCTCAGTGCGGAACCATCAATTTTCATTCACAGATTGACTTCCAAAGATCAGTTCCTCATATTTGGTTCAGATGGTCTCTGGGAACATCTTAGCAACCAGGAGGCTGTTGATATAGTCAACAGTCAACCCCGAAACGTAAGCATTCAATCTCTGATAATATGATTTGTCTTTTATATAACTATCTAAAGAGTCTCGAGCCTAGGGTCTATCTGAAACAGCCTCTCTAAGTAAGGTCTATGTATACTCTACAGTCTACCCTCCCCAAGCCCCACTTTGTGTTACTACACTGGGTATGTTGTTATTGTTGTTGTATAACTATCGAAAGAATCTTTGAGCGGAGGGTTTATTGGATATAGTCTCTCCACCTCCGACTTAGGGTAAGGTCTGCGTACTTATGTTGTTGTTATATAACTATCTAAAGAGTACAATATAAAAGTAATTTTACTTGCTGAAAGAGCCTTTTCTGGCACAAAAGATTTACTAAAACTTCATCGAAGAATCTAGCACTGTCTTTTTGCATAAGAATTTCGCTGATATGACTTACAAAAAGCATTTTGTGTGGAATATACTCTCTTTAAGAGGGAAATGAACTCATTGTTGCTCGACTTAAGTGATGTCTGTTGTTCTTCAACGTCCTTAGGTGAATGAGATTGTTAACTCGGGTGTGTGTTTTTCCTTTCTCTTGAACCAGGGGATCGCCCGGAGATTAATCAAAGCTGCTCTCCGAGTAGCAGCTAAGAAAAGAGAAATGAGATATTCAGACCTGAAGAAGATTGATCGAGGTGTAAGGAGGCATTTCCACGATGATATCTCGGTTGTTGTTGTGTTTCTGGATTCCTATTCCATGAATAGAAGCTCGTCTCACATTCCGATACTTTCCATTAGAGGAGGTGGTATGCCCGCCTCTCCTAAACGATAGATCCCAAGACTTAACAGATATCCACTCCAATCAATCCAACTTGGAAGAAAGAGAGCTCCTCAAATTTCTTGCTTCTTTTTGTCCAGTTTCTTTATGGTTTTAGACTTGTAATTTACTTGTTATGTGTTTTTATATTCATCGATTATCAATTAATCGTTCCTTGCTGAACAATGTAACGTGCACAACAGTCTCGGCAACGTAAAAAGATGTACTTTGTGAGAACAGCAATGGACTCCAAAAGAAGTGGAACAACCATTAGAAGGAAGAATACTTTCGTTATGTTCTACTGCAGATTTCACAATTTGTAAATATGAAAAATTGTTGTTTCGCCAAGTACTAACTTGACTTATATTTCGCAATCCTCTATCATAATTTCGTTCAGGGTTTCAAATTCAACGATTGAAATTAAAACGCAATTATACCTCATGTAGACAATGACTCATTTATATTGGGACAATTACATATGTTTCCAAGGTAACAAACTGAAGTTGTGACTGCATTTTCGTATACTTTTTCATGTGTTGCCAAATCAATCTTGCATAATGAATTGATTCATTATTGTATGCGTTACTTCTAAGTCAATTTATTCCTACTTGGACCTGATGTACTTTTTTTTAACTATTCTTGACATTTAGAGAAAATATGCATGAATCGGAAATCACTTATTAAGACAGACGACCAAAGAGGTCCCACATTTGAACATTGGTAGATCTTAACTTAGCATACTAGCTGCTGCTACATTTCTTTCTTAGGGTCCGTTTTGCCATGCGATATGAAATCGTGATATAATATCATAATATGAAATTATGAGATGAAATTGAAGTTTTGTTTGGACATTTTTGTGTTGTATATTTTCTCTTAAACATAAGAATTCCACAAGTTGTAAAACTATTAAAATAGCTCCAATTGTTTATTCAATCTTACTAAATAAATAAAAATTTATAAAATTATTACAAAGTTATTTTCTCCACTTAAGTAATTGTTTCATCTAACTTTAGTTGATCAAACTTTAATTCAATAAAAAATTGAACATAAATTGTAGTGTACTAGTCTTTAATATAATCATCTCACGTAGTACAAACAATCTCCTCGTGTTGAACTTGCATTTCTCGATCATATGACCGAGAAGACGAACCAACATTGTTACTTTGAGTCATTTGTTGGTCAATATCATTCGCAACTATATTTTCATGCTCATAGACCATAAATATTTCATCACTCCTTTGGTATTCTCGCGAATAATTATGTAACACTGTACAAGCTATGAAAATTTTCACTTGTGTGTATCACAATGGTTCATGCGTTGTTTCACTTGTGTGCAATTACACATTTTCACTACATTAATTTCGTGATAAAATCAAACATATCGGAAGTAGTGAATATTAAATTGCTTTAAACATTTTCATATGTAGCCAAAAGAGAAGTTTTTCTTATTATGAAAAATCAAAAAAGTATCACTCCCTCCGTTCTTATTTATATTCACCAAATCAATTACTACTTTATCATTTATATTCACCAAATTTAAAGTAATAATAAATTTTATATTTGTGAGAATAATAAATTTTAAAAAGTAATGATGTGATTATTAATTTTATTTACATGTGAAATAAATGATTAGTAGATACTAATATGGAGTTGTTTTGACAATATAAATTTGTGGGTCAATTTTTGTATTTAAAAAATCTCAAATCATGATGGAATTCTCATATCATCATTTTTGGAGAATATGAAATTCCATCTCATGATATTATATCACGAGATGGAGTCAACATGAAATCGCATGTCCAAACGCTGATTCCATCATACAGGAAATTAAATCGATAGACGCTCGTTTCTTCCTCTTTGCTACGAATTGCTTTGTGACCAAACATGAGTAATTTTTTCCCAAAAACAACAAAAGAAACGACCATAATCTCCCCATATATCAAGCTTTGAATTGCTTCCAACTCAGCCAAAACATGTCGAGACATCCCAATACTTCATGTTTAGGAGACAATTTTAGAAAAAACAAACAATTACCTCAAATTTGGGTCTGAAAATTCATATAAAAGTAAATAAAAGAAATCACCACAAGCGCAACGAACGTTAGTAGAGTGCGAAATCAGATTGTCACCAACAAATTTTAACCAAAGTAGTACCACTTGCTACTGAACTTCAATAACCAAGAACAAAATAGCAAGCAACTGCCTTAAAAGGTAGTCCTATACTAACTCCGACATCTATCGACTACAGCCTACGCGATTCACCCAGATACCTAGGTACTTGACCACACCTCCTTAGTGTTAAATCTGTTGCATATGACCCACAACATCAAAATCTGAAACAGTAACCTTGTAAATAAACCCCAAGCACACCAGCTAAAATATTATAGAAATATGGATTTGATAACTTCATCATCATATGGGCAGCAATGTTACAGTAAAACCTTTTCTGAATTTCAAAACTCTGCAAAGATGTAGCACAATCAAGTGGTGGTTCTTCTTGAACAAAATTTAAGGCCCTTGATATCATTCAAGAGATCCATGAATGCAATAAAACACTGGTCTTACCTTTCCTACTTGCAAGGCCAACTAAGAATATCACTAACAATCTGACCAAACTAGAATTAATATATGATGCCTCCAGGATGTCATAAAAGGTGACTACTTATCTTCTAAAATTGCAAATAACTTTCTACTGACAAGTCATGAAGGACTATCCAGATCTAAACAAAATAGTGCAATACCTATCTCAAAAAGAGTGGACATCTAAGATCAAGTATCTGCAGTACTACATTGAGCACTTGGAGAAATCATAAATGATATCACCGGTAGATCCTTGATATGCACCATTTTCTCTTTTAGGTGAAAGGAAAAACCACAAGAATGTGAAAGAACAGTGGCAGATTGATAAAGGAAAGCCCAATGATGAAGTCGTCAAACCAAAGGTTTCAAGTAGGAAATATTGAGGTTGTAGTTTCATCATTTCAGATAAGTTTTTTTTTTTTAAAGTTGATTTCAGATATTGGTTATGGGTCGTCACTTCTGACAGAATAACACACTAAGGAGGTTGTGGTCCATGTATCATAGCACTACTGGCTAACCTAGGAGACGACAAAAGCCATTTTCCCCATTTTGAAGGATGGTCCTGCTACTAGGGAAAACTTGCAAATGTGAAGACTTCTAACCTATCAAACTAAACAAGGAACTCCAAAAAACGACTAAAACAAAAACTTGGGGAATTTAAAGTCACTCTTAACAGAACTCCTAACCATTCCGCAGCAACAATAAACTATACATCATAAGTAACTCTTGCTGTTGAAGGAAGTTTGAGAACGGTTCATGTTCCTCCTCCAGCCTTCTCCACCGCAACAGTCTCCTGAGTTAAGCATACATGCAATCGTTAGTAGAAAGTTGTACTAGTAAAAGTAAGGCAACACATGGATAGTGCACATATGATCACATAAAAATTCAAAGCAATCACATACTAACTGCTACTTTTTTCAAATTCATTTCAAATCACAAACTTCACTTATAATGTATAGAAAATGAAACCTGCTCAGTTTTCTCTTTGCCGTTCTCTTGTGATTGGGAACCAGACTGGGACTGTGAAAACCTGTCAAATAACACCATCAGTCAAAGTCATAAACCAATTTGACGCCGAAATATTTAGACCCTCAGCTGACATAAAGAAAAAGGTGAAAAGGTCTAATTATAACCTGAGGGCCCTAGCTTTCCTTTTATCTTCCTCCACAGGATCAGCCTTCGCAGGAGGTGCGAACCTTGCCAGCCTAGCTTTCTTCTTAGCTTCCTCATCAGTACTATCAGATTGGCTAAGCCCAAACCTGACAGAACCAAAATCTATCAACAAACACATAAACAAGTAAACTACCCAGCTGGCACTAGCCCAAATAGATAGTACACATACCTCTCAGCCCTAGCTTTCCTCTTCTGCTCTTCAGCTTTCTTTGAAGCATCAGAACCCTGAGGTGCAGAGGTGCCAAACCTGACACAAAACAGTCCAACAAAAAGGGGTAAGAACAACTTAAGATAGATCCTCATATGAGTTAAATGTCTGCGGCCGGCTATTGGGTATCCCATTTCACAACAAACACAAGATATGTTTGCTGGACTATGTAAGGCTTGAAGATCAACTGTATGGAAGCTGGAAAGAAAGATGAAAAGTTGAGGATTCCCATGCTGGAATTTTTTTTGAATTCCAACAATATTTTATATAAAGGATCCATAAATCCAAAAGATATTATTAAGCCTTTCAACTTTCAAGGCCTCTACTAAGAAATGAAGGGAATGCACGGTTAGCTGCTTTAATCCATTCTGCTCGGGTGACACACACCCATTTCAGCTTACACAATACTATGTTTCTAATATACCCCACTAGACAAAAGAAAGAAAGGGCAATTTGAACTGCCTTCCCAGTACGAGTTCTGGTGCTGTTTGGAGTGTGATGGTGTGACCCCTTTATGGCACGATTAAGTAGTTATTCTTGTAATTCATATAATATCAGGACTGCTACTTTATTATGATAACGTGACACAAAATCCACCAACACTTCAAAAGAAGATAGGTTTAATAATTGTTTCTATGGTTGTAAATGTAAAGCAAAGGATATGCCCAACACCACCGTCTAGGAACCTAAACTTAGTGTTCAGCTATTATGCCTAGCAAATTATGGAAATAAACACAAGTTCACAACTAGAACAAAGCACTAAACTCTTACCAACCAGTCAACTACCCCTCAATGTCTAGGAACCTAAACAAGGAGTTCAGCTAATGTGCCCTCTCAGACTGTGGAATCCAACTTTTAACAACCAATCAACTGTGCCTCAATACCAAACAAGCATGGATCAGCTATAGAAACTCACGCACACTCTGTTCGTGCCCAGTGGTGTGTCCGAGCCAGCTTGCACGCACCTAGACTAATTACACGGGATACATGCAACCTCCCACTAAAACTAAAACGAATCATCTATATTTGCTCCGGATTCCGACAACGGTAAAGAATTTCTCTTTTTTGAAGTAATACTATTCGTTTTAAGCCAAATACCAAATCCTAAAACATGCAAGCAACAAAATTTAACTACAAAAAGTACCTCTCAGCTCGAGTGTTTCGCTTCTCCTCTTCCGAAAGCTGAACCGTCATTCCGAACCTCTCTGCTCGCTTCATCTTTTTCTGAATATCAGTATCCTTACCACCACCGCCGCCGCCGCCATCCGCCGCCGTATCCAACTTCACTTGGTCCTTGGCTCCATCAGACGGTGGCGATTTCAATGAGTCAGTTGCGGAATCATGACTCGGAGCTTCGGAAACGGCGGTGGGATTCGGATCCGGTGACTGAACTAGGGTTTTGATAGGGTTTTCGGGAATCTGCGCCGCCGTGGTAGTCATGATAAAGAATTGCGTAGAAGAAACAAAGAATCTCTGAAAGTGTTTTTTCTTACTTTCTTCCAAATTAAGTACTTACTAGTTACTACAAGAACTCTCCTTCGTGGATGATTAATATACGTCAAAATTTTATGATTTAGAGCGAATATAAAAAAAAAAATTATTGTTAAATTAAATGTTTTTATCTAAGGAGTATATTTATATCAATAAATAATATATATTTATTCTTTTTGATTAATAACTGAATTAGAAAAGTTTTGAAATTGTTTTTAAATTCTTTTTTACCTTTTTAGACTTGACTTAACTAAGAAAAAAAATTGATATTCTTTATTCAAACTCGATCCCAAATCATTTTTTTGACTAAATAATGGAGAAATTGATTTTGTTTGTCATTTTGGTAGCATATGAATCATGTTTGGAAGGTTAAAAAAATAGATAAGATAAACTTTAAAGGCATGTGATTTTTTAAAAAAATTAATAAAGCAAATTTAGATGCATGTGTGTTGGGGTGGGTTAATTCAATAACTATATTGATCAATTTTGTTTAAGACATAATTGTTCATATTTCTTCTAAAATCTCACATAATAAATTTTTTTAAAAAGAAATAAGGCATTGGTATTTCCTAGACTATGATCAAAATCTCAGAGACACACTTAAACTTAACTAAGATCCTATTACCCCTGAACTCATATTTTTCGTATTTTTGTGCATTTTTTGTGCTAATGTGGCACCTTCAATCACTCAAGTTAGTTGTGTTTGTACACACTCGCCCACCATGTGTGTAAATATTTTATTTTATTTTTTAAATATTCTTATTTTTTATCTCGTATTTAAATTAAGTTAATACACATTTTCTTACCTTGTTCAAACTTTTTTTTTTACTTACATTCATTGTTTTTTCTCTTTTATTTTTTTATTGATTTTATTTCTTTGACTTTCGTTTTGATTTGATTTCAAATGTCTTGTATTTAAAATAACTTAATTTTGAACGGATATCAAAATAAGTGAAGAAACTCAAATAAAACATAAAAAAATTAAAACATTAAAATTACACTTTTAAATTATTTTTCAAAAAATACACATAATTTATTAAAAATAATTAAAAGTGAAAAAATAATAAATTAATTAAACAAAGTTTAAAGTGAAAAGAAATTAAAATAAATATTTTACGAAGAAGGAAATAAAAATAATTAAATATATATAAGTTTTATTATCAATAAATATGTGTATTAACTAATTATAAAGTTACAAATCAAAAAATGACATGTGTCCAATTTGTGCACTCATCACTTGCCTTCAAGAGAGTGTGCACTCTCTATGCCATGTCAGTGTTTGTGGTGTATTTATTCAATTTTAAATTAGTTTAGCAGAGTAATAGGACCCTAGTTAAGTTTAGGTGTGTCTCTGATATTTCGGTCATAGTCTAGAGGGGTACTTATGCATTATCCCATTACACTATGACCCGTTTGGCCATAGATTTTCCAAATAATATTTGGGGAAACATTTGGTAAATAGTGTTTGTCCATACAATTATTTTTGGCAAATATCCCAAATTCTCAAATACTAGTTTTTTCTGGTATTTGGGTCAAATCTCATTATTTGGGATCTTTTAAAATTGAAATTTTACACCAAACTTTTATCTTTTACAAAAACACTCTTTATAATAGTTGTTTGCGTTGTATTACATAATTTTTTACGTGAACACCAAAGTAGTGATGAAATATTCAGTGAATATGAAAGTAATGATATGGTTGTTGATGAAAATGATGAACAATCGGCTCAGCGTAACAAAGTTATGTACTTTGTCTACTTCACGACGTATGGAATGATGCTTGTTGCACTCACTTCAAACTACCACATTGCTCCAGTGTCATGGACACTACTTGTTATTTGTTGCAACGAAGATCCAATTGACTTGTAATACAAACTTATGGTTAGTTTTGATAATTTTTAAAACTTACGGGTATAAATCATATTTTTCTAAAAAAGTGAAATATGTTTTCCAAATATTATGGCCAAACACATGGTAAAATTTCACCCAAATAATATTTGCCAAGAATATTTGAAAATCTATGGCCAAACGCTAGCTATATACCACCAACTAATTTCGCTTAGCTGATACTAAATCAGTATCATATATTGTATTGGTATCATTAAGACTGATAATTTCACTTAATTGATACTACGTCAGTATCATAATTATATTGGTATCATTAAGGCTGATAATTTCGCTTAACTGATACTAAATCAGTATCATTTTGAGAGAATGAGTATTTCTTGAATTACTTCGAATTAGGGTATGAACATGTAATTATTTTTAGTTTTATTGCTCATTTATGTAGTTTCCCCTAATATATATTGGGTCTATGCTTGCACAGGCTCTTGTATCTAGTTATATTAATATGGGTAGAGAAACCCACAACCCATTTGAAAAAAAATATTATGTTAAAGTACATAAATCACATACATTTGGGGGAAATTACATCCTACCTCAATAGTTTCTTCAATAACAAAAATCTCAAATTTTTTCATTGCTCTCCGATACATTTCTTGGTTATTTGATACATTGCAAATGATTCATTACTTAATGGGAGAACATTTCTTGATTGTCTGATACATTGCAAATGATTCATTACTTAATGAGAGAAATGTATCTGAGAAGGGATATGGATGTATCAGAGAGGGGATGAATGTATCAGTGAGGGGATAGGAATGTATCCGAGAGGAAATTTTTATAATTTTTTTATGTAGTAGGAAATTTTAGAGATTATCATATTTTAAGTTGTGTATTTATTTAATTTTTTCAGAAATGATATTGATAGCCTTTTGGAAGGGTAATTTATAATTTAAGTTTAATTTTGGCACCATAAACTTGTTTTTTTTTGTTTTCCACTCGGTGTCCGAAGCCCACATTAGAGCTCCGACTAAATTCGAATCGCGCACTGCAGGACCCATTCGAAGGTGGCGCTCCCAACATGATTTTTTTCATACCCAAGGTTTGAACCCGAGATCTCTGATTAAGGGTGAAACACTCCCACCAATGCACCACAACCGAAGTATTGCACAATATCAAATTAAAAAGTTCTAGCCCATGAGCAATATTGGTTAGAAACCCCACAGGCCATAATTTATTTGACCTTCTCACTTTAATACAAAAAAAAGCAATTGAAAATGATACACTAGATGTTGAAATAAGAAAATACAACTATCACATCAAATGATAGGCAAATTACTTCAAAATTGTCTAAAAATTTCTCTTTATGTTGGACCTAGTTAATTTTTCATCGAATGTTAGGATAATTTAATTTTGAATTATGTTCATTTCTCACCCTCTTAACGTTATTTGAATTTAGCATTGTATGCACTAAAATCATAGTAAAAGTGTTAGCATTAATTCACGTGTCATTTTTGAGTTTGAGTTTGAACAATCAATTCGTCTTTAATTAAAAACATTAATTTTCTCCTCGAGATGAATTTGTTGAAGCAAATTTTAATTTGTTGGATTATGAATATCGGATAGATAATAAAATAAAAACTTTAAAAGTTTTTGATTCAAATATGAGGAAATTATTATATTATGAAAAAAGAAGAAAAGTTGACATCAAAATAAAGGGTTACATTTATTAAATCTAAAAGTTTTGGTGCATTCTGAAATATTTTTCTAATTTAACTTTAGAATATAAAAATACTTTCTACAGATACTTTATGCATTTCCTAAAGGAATAATCAAATAGAATATATTTTTTAAATATACTATTTCATTCGACAATCTTTCTCTTTCTCACGAATTATCATCAAATAATACAAGTCTTTAAATAAAAAATTTACAACGAACTAGAACATAATTATATTGACTAATATTTATCATGATTATATTAGCTTAATAATTTACTCGTGAGTTACTCATGAATTGATTGAAAGAATTATTGTAACTAGAATGGATTAGTTCTCATAAATATCAAGTATTTACGTATATATCTTCAAATAATATAAGTCTTGAATAAAAAATTACGATGAACTAGAACATAATTATATTGACCAACATTTGTCACGATTATATTAGCTTAATAATTTACTCGTGAGTTACTCAATCAATTGATTGAAAGGAATATTATAACCAGAGTGGATTAGTTCTCATAAAATATCAAGTATCTACGTATATAAAATCAAAAGACATATGATGTAACGACCTGATTCCGTCGTTAGGGAAAATCCAATAGGGAAAAAATTGGGTCCAGAAAACTTTTGAGTAGTAACTTGGAATTTCCTAGTCTAGTCCAGATTTGGACGAAATCGGAGTCAGGCGAGTCTAGAGAAATCTGATAACAATTGGGTGATCTAATTATGATTTTGATCACATGAGTAGATAACTAAGACGTTAAGGAACCCGTACGACTTTACGAAATTGAATTCAGGCGAGTAGAACTCCCAAAACTGATCTTAGCGTGAACGGGTACGTTTCGAGTGTCATGGAATGAAGGTGTGTTGTGAAATGGGGGCTTGAAATTCAAATTCCAGCATTCTGTCTCCGTGCATGCCGCTGTAGCGGGACATACGCGACTTAAGTCAGAAATAAAACCCCAAAAATATTTTATTCTGCACTTTTTGACTTTGAGAGTTAGGAGGCGACCTCAGACGAGTTCTTGAGCGTTTTTCACCATTCTTGAGGCTAAATGTAAGGTTTTCACTCCCCCAATCCGTGTTTCGATCCGTAGAACTTAGTTTCTTGGGTAATTATCAATGGGGGAGGATTTTGATCTGGGCATTATGGTGGAAAAAACCCTAATTTAGGTGTGGGGATCATGGGTTTGGTCTAAGGTTATTGAGTTCGTTATAATCCGGATAATTAGACCTTTGATTGTTGATCCTTGCGTATAAATTATTGTTTGTAGACCTAGAACAAGCGGAAAAAATCCAGAAAGGAAAGATTCAAATGCCTTGGGAGATTCAAGCTTGAATTCGAGGTAGGTGATGGTTGTGATTTCATGTTAGTGTGATATATGTTTGTAATTGCTCATTATATGCATGTATGTATGCAAATGTGGCATTATTGATCACCCTAATCGTAAATGAGGATAATTGAATAATTGTATGCCATGAATCACCTCTTGTTGTATGATTGTGAGAATATACATTGTGATTGTGATTGTGATTATGGTTTGTTGAATGGATCGGGTGTTACGTTCCGACACACTAACTGGGATCGATTGCCTTTTCGGCATAAAAATGGGATTGGTTGCCACGTTCCGGCATAAATATGGGATCGGTTACCACGTTCTAGCATAAATATGGGATCAGATACCACGAACCGGTACACTAACTGTTTGGGTGTGAGTTCCATGAGAGGACCATTGAATTGTGTTGTGTATACACTTGTGATGATTACGTTCATATCTATGGTAATTGAGGTTGAAAGACTATTTGTTGCTCTAAAATGATTACCAATGTGTATTATTGATAACGTGAAATGCTACATTGATCCTGAAAAGATGACTAACATTGTGTATGTTCAGTATATGCCTATTTTATAATGTTGTGGTTACTTGCATGTGTTTCACTTATTGGGATAGCCGCGTGATCCTACCAGTACACTGTGGTTGTGTACTGATACTGCACTTGCTTGTATTTGTTGAGTACATGGTATCTTCAGGCGACTATTGATAGACCTCGGCTAAGTGACTATTGAGCGTGATCAGATTCAAGGGTGAGTCAGTTCTTTCAGGCTGCCATGAATCTTTCTTGTTTAAATTCACTCTTTTCGGACTCAGACTATTTGTTTAGGTGTTTGTTTAGTTTCGGGGTTGTACCCCTTGTTATTAGACTTGTCGTTAGTAGAGTTTTGGTACAATAACTTTCAGGTTCTAGGGGTTGTTCTTCCGCATTGGTTTGGTTAGTTGTTTGTTAAAATCTCGGAGTTTATGGGAACTCTATATTATTTCTGCATTTAAACCTGCTTCTGTATCTTTAAATGTGTAGTATTTTGGTTAAGGCTGCTTAGTTGGGTTGTAGTAATGGTTCTCCCACCGAAGGGTTAGTGTGGGTGCCAATCACGACGATCTGAGTCATGACATATGAAAAGGGTAAGGGATATTCTTCAGAGTTTGAGAGGTGGAATAGATTGGATGGTACAAATTTTGCATTTGTTGTTGGGAAATTCACACGAAAGGTAAGACGAATTTATCAGTTAAAAAAATTACTCTCTAAGTCAAACGTGAAAGTAATTTTTTATTTATCAATCTGAATAAGATATAAGTTATTTAAATTAAATATTTAAAATGAATGAAATAAAATTTTGATCTGAAATTAAATTACTTTGTATTTTATATTTACTTACTTTACCATATGTCAATTCGTATAATTTTATAATAGGCATAATATATATATATTGGACCCTAAACTTGGCTTCAAATTTCAACTTTGACCTCCAACTTTCATAGTGCACAAACATGCACTTTAACTATCCAATCTTTTAATAAATAAACACGCGATTTTTGGAGGCAAAGAGCGTGAAATGCAAACGCTGCCACGTGTATTAGTGAGCCACTCAATGACTGCCAACTAATTAAATACTTCACACGTCCATTTTAGAACTAAAAAAAAAATTAAAATTATTTTTAATTAATATACAAGGGTTATAGCTCTTTTTCCACAATGACAAAAAAATTAGAAGCCATTTGCACTAAATATGAGCACAAATCGTTTTAAAAGAGAGAGAAAAAAATTTGATTTGAAAGAGGAGGAAAGAGAAATGAGATTTTGATTTGGAAATATAAAGATATATATAAAAGGGATTGATTAAGGGTAGATTTGTCATTTCAACATTTTTTAATTGTTGTGGGCCTCGAAAATTACTCCTAACTCGCGCAAAATACGTGCACATCACGCGTTTTGCCAAGTAGGACACGCGTGTTTATTTATTAAAATGTTGGATAGTTAAAGTGCCTGTTTGTGCACTATGAAAGTTGGAGGTCAAAGTTGAAATTTGAAGCCAAATTTAGGGTTCAATATATGTATTATGCCTTTATAATAATTGAGAATCCCTTATATATATTTGTACCTTACTTATATGTGGAAAAGCACTAAATAATTTGATTATAAGTAGAAAAAATAAATAAATGAATTTTCACTGTTTTCAATTTTGTCTTTTACTATGATTAGTTTTTATCACAATTTTAACAATAAAATTAACAATGACTCATAGGCTGAAATTTGAAATAATTGATGAAACAAACATAACATTTTTTCATATATGGTATTATAATGTTCAATCCATCATCATTTGATTGTTTGACTTAAATTTTTGTAATTATAATCTTTGTATATAATAATTAGCCTGTATCTTTTTTCATTCCCTAAAGGCAAACATAAAAGTTGTAGTTTATATTTTAAAATTAAAAGTTTATTTTTTATAACATAAAGTAAATCAAATTAAACACAAAAAAATGTGGGGAATTATTATTAGATAATCTTGTTCAATTGTATTTTCTCATAAAACTAGGAATAATATCAACAATCTTAAAAAGAAATATCAATGTTTTCTTATGTATTGTAGATGATATTATTGAATTTTTAAATAAGACACATTCAACCAATTATTAATAAAATTTTAACATGTATATTTCGTATGAAATTTTAATAATATATTAAAGTAACACACGTTTTTACATAAGTTCAAACGATAAAATAATTAAACTTCTCTAAATTTATCATACACATTGAAGTTGACACAACACACAGAGTTTGAACTTATTCGTGAAGAATCATATAACTAAAATCATAAATAATATATCAATTTGATATATAGATATAGCAACTTTTTAAGCATTAAAATCTCTTATCAATAGTTATTGCAAACCATTAGTTTTTGTTGATTTTTTTTTTTTAATTTATAACTTTTAATGATTTTAAGTTTTTATTTGCAGGATGATTGGTGTTTAATTCGCTGGATTTGAATCTTTATTTTTTATTTTTTATTTTAATATATTGTTGAAGTTATTATGTATACATATTTAATGTGAGCATTTATTTGATAATATTATTAAATAATAAGTTAAATTTTAAAATTGTCAATAAATAAATATTTACAATTACATTTATCAACTAACCGTGCAACGCGCGAACACGTATACTAGTTATAAATAATATATCAATTTTACTCTAAATTATTTTATTCAATTCAATGTAAATAGACTTATGCGAGTATTTTCTTAAAAAATATTTCCTTTCGCTTATTTTTCTTTGTTTTTTTCTCTAAAATGTTTTTTTATAACCTCTAACTTCTTAAAATTGTCCTATTAGCATCACTATTTTTAGAATATTTTATTTTTTAGCCAAATAAATTTACACATCATTTATTCTACTTAATTGCGTACAAGTAACGCATGTCTACTACTAATAACAAAATAATAAAATGAAATTAATGTGAAAATAGTACTAAAACAAAAGAGGAAAATTCAAGTTAATATTTTCGACCTTTGATTTAGTGTTATAACAGCTAAAAATTATTTTTATAGTTAATTTGAAATAATTTTGGGTTGCATTAGCTACGTTACAAGTTTACACAATATTCTAATTCAAGATTAATTTTGAATGAAATTAATTGGATCCAATCCTAAAAAATCATATTTATATTATATTTGACCTGCATTAGTTACGTTACAAGTTTACACAATATTCTAATTTAAAATTAATTTTGAATGAAATTACTTATAAAATTTTAATTGGATTCAATCCTAAGAACCCATATTTATATTATATTTGACCTTTTTATAACAGAAATAACAATAATTATAATCATGTACTTTTTATAAAATTACTTTTGTGTAAAACTCTTACTCAATATTGTATTTAATAAAAATCTACTAATTATATTTTATCAAACATAACTTTAATAAAATTTGTATTTGTAAATAATAGAAATATGAAACGTCAAGAACGTATTTTTTTTGACGCATTTGCCTTAAATTCTTTCATCCAATGATCCAAATATGACATTTTTTTCATTATTATTTATGCAATATTTTATTTCAAGATTAATTTTGAACAAAATTACTAGTAAAAATTTAATTGGATTCAATCCTAAAAGATCATATTTATATTATATATATTTGACATGTATTAGCTACGTTTTCACACAATATTCTAATTCAAGATTAATTTTGAATGAAATTAATTATAAGAATTTAATTGGATTCAATCCTAAAACCCATATTTATATTATATTTGACCTTTTTATAACAGAAATAACAATAATTATAATCATATACTTTTTATAAAATTACTTTTGTGTAAAAATCTTACTCAATATATGCATTTAATAAAAGTCTACTAATTATATTGGGATAAGGGTCTGAAAAATACCTCAACTTTGGTCGAATTTGCTGCTGCGATACTAAACTTTCATGAGGACCTATTACCTCCCTAGACTATTTAATAGTGTATTTTTTACCCCTGAACTATTTAATAGTGTATTTTAAAGGTATATCTGTGTCCACGTGGACACATTACTATTTATAATTTTGCATTATTTTTTATGTCCACGTGGGCAAATATATATGTTTAAAATATGGTATTAGATAGTCTAGGGAGGTAATATGTCCTCATGAAAGTTTAGTATCGCAACAACAAATTCGACCAAAGTTG
>JAJOOO010004560.1:0-18814 GCA_029582685.1 Solanum piurae | reverse complement strand
TAAGTTTTCGTGTGTAAACCCGACCGGTAGATTTATGAATCTGGCACATGAAATAAGTTAAGTATTGCTCTAAAGGAAATTAATCATTGAATTAAATTTGTCAGTAATTTAATTTATTGATTAGTATCTGTAATCTTAACATGGGGAATTACATAAGTGTTTAATGGTGAATTTCGAAATATAAATAGAGGAGTGCAATTACGAATTTTTAGTGGAATGATTTGTAATTTATTATGGTAAGAATAATTTCAAATTAATTATTTGGAATTATTTCCATAATAGGAAGCCTCAGTAATAAATTCCGTGGTCCCTCCAGTGCCCAATTTAACTTTTTCTAGTAGAAGAAGGAAAAGTAACGTGTATAATTCTTCCAAGAAAGAAACGTGAGTTTTGGGGTTTTCTTGAAGAAAAAGGATTTATACTTTCTTCTCATTCAGTATTTTATACGATACTTGCCCACCCAAGTATTGAGAGAGTTCAATTGTTAATTGAGGATCACTGTAGAAGACCGTAGAGCTGGAGTTGGATATTGCTTCAAGATATCTGCACACGCTTCAAGAGGTAATCCTGAGTTAATTTTCAGCATACCTTGTATGTGATACGTATTTGTGATTGTTGTCTATACTCATGCAAGATGTATGATTCTGGAATGCTTCCGCCTGTATATGCTATTTTCTAACAGTTGTTTCTAAATACCAAATACAATATCGAATACCAAAAAAAATTAAAATATATACCATATATCATATCAAATACTCATAATACTAAAATCACAATATCAATTTTTTTATATATAATATGATAATTGAGTATATATCATACCATACCCACCCCTACTACTGCTTCCGCTTTGAGGTGAGTCCCAAAACTGTGTTTTGAAGTTACAATTACTAATACTACCCGACCCGTCGAAAAAACCGACCCAAAAAATACCCCCAAATCGCCTGTCCTCTTGTAATGCCAATTTGTATTCAATGGATAAAGTAGATACCAGAGCAGCATACGCTGGGCTTGGAGGGAAGATGAAATCTGCAGGACATTGTTTGATTGCTTCTATAACTCCTTTTCATTCTGTTATCCGTTTTGGTAGATTCTCATCAAACTTGTTCTATGGAAGTTCAAGCAAACCAAGGACATTGTGTGCTTATCATCAAAACTCCAAGCTTCACTCTGCTTCTCTAATGGCTGCAGAACGCTATCCTCCTCCTTGGTTCAGGTGTCTGCATATATTTAACTCCAGTTTTCTCTAGTTACAAAGTCCTTAATACTTGTTTATTTAGGGTGTGTTCGGTATGAAGGAAAATGTTCTATTAGGAAAAATAAATGAGTTTCTTAGTTATTTTCTTCTGTTCATTAGCTAAGCAAAAATAATATTATCCTAAAAAAATTTGTATACAACCTAGACAAATACTCTATACGATTGGAGGTGGGGGCTATGGGGGCAAGGGTGAAGATGAGGTGTGCTGGAGAATGGGGAAGACACAATCAAGGTGGAATGCCACTTGTTTTTCTTACTTCCAGTGGGAAAGTCATTTTACTCGATTTAAGGTATTTGTTATCATAGAAATAATGTTTTTTCAAAAAAAAAAAAAAAAAAAGACCAACATGAGAAAATTGAGAAACATTTGAGAAAATGTTTTCCTCCATAATGAAGTCCGAACACACCCTTAATAGCCAAGAATAGCTCCCTAATATTTGTAAGCCTTTGTATTTTAACAGTGTTGCCCCCATGATGGACTGGACGGATAACCATTACAGAACTTTGGCCCGTCTTATCTCAAAAAAGGCATGGCTCTACACAGAAATGATTGCTGCAGAAACAATTGTCTACCAGACTGGCAATTTGGTAAAGTAATGCTGCATGTAATGAGACTCTAGTGCTTCTCTACCATACTATAAAGTACTTTGTTGTTTCTCACTGATAACTAGAGCTAAGCAAAAAGAAGAGAATTAAGCGAGCTAATCTTTTGTTCTTATTCTAGACAAAAAGAAATGAAAAAGAGAAGAACATTTACCATTCTTCCAAATATCCTTCTGAAGGTGTGCATTGTTGCAGCCCCGAGGGATTCGGTCCTAGTGGTTAGAGTGAGGGTGCGTGATGTGTGGGGTTAGACGCACTTCATGGGCTTGAAACCTGCTGCAGAAAAAAACATTGTATTCAAAAGGAGAAGGTTTTCTTGGCTGGGTCATGAAAATTGGGTTGATTTAAATCAAGTAACATCCAACTGAGTTGCAAAACACGTGCACTTAGCCCTCGGGGATTTCTCGGTTATTTGTTTTTTTTCTAAAAGAAGAAAAGGTGTGGATTGTTGCACTCCCTCTGCCTCAGTTTTTGTTTTCAGTTAGCATTTGGCAAGCTACGTGAATTGGAACCGTGCCATAGTAAGTAAATGCTCACAATTACACAGGATTCAAAGTAGTCTACTAGTATAATTTAACTCAAGTGTACAGATTATTTTTTTCACTAAATGTGCATAAATCAAATATCTAATAATTTTATTTTATCCATTTGCTGTAAGACTAGACACAGTGAAGTAGTCAAAAGTTGCCTTATGTAATCTTGATCCTCTGACCGCCAGCCTCATTTTTTTTATGATAAAAGGAAATAGTGACTATATGTCTCTGTGGGTATATACCTGCTTTCAACATAATGTAAACTGACCATTTACAAAGAGGAGTTACAGTTAGCACTTTTATGGGTGAACTGCCAACTCCAAGGTCAAGGCCAGATACTTGGTTCTACTTTTTTTTTGGGTTAGTCTTGCACCTGTTTTTAACCCTGATGTTTTCTTGGATTTTGGCAGCTCACTAGTCCTTTGATAGTTTTATTTTTTGTCCATTCTTGAAGCTGACTCTTCCTACTTCTGTAATTATGCATCTGCTGGATGCTTTGTTTATCAATTCACCACTTATTTCATCAAAAGAAAAGTTTTTAACTTTTATGGGTGGTGCCTGAAAACACTGGTTTGATTGACTAAATAGATGGATTGGACCATTATTTTTTCAATTATTACAACAACAAAAAAATTGGGTTTGTCTTTTGAGGTTCAAGTTAGCCAAATTGGTTGGTCATTTGCGTTCTCCTAAACTAGGACCATTGTCGCAGTTAGTTGTTCCCATAGAAAACAAATGTTTATTTTGTTAATATAACATGTGTGGGTAAGAAGGGGACCTTGATGATATATTATTGTGTCCTAGGTAGATCTCCTAAAGGAATTTCTTGTACTGGTAGGTTACTATGTTTGCCGCTTGGACCTTTAAGTGCAGCTTGTCACTGACTAATGCTTGTGTATCTATCAGCCTGTAAGATCTGACATTTACGTGATTCTTCTAATATACCAGGATAGATTCTTGGCATATGGCCCTGAGCAACATCCTATAGTGCTTCAAATCGGGGGAAATAAATTGGAGAACTTGGCCAAAGCAACGCAACTGGCAACTCCTTATGGCTATGATGAAATTAATCTTAAGTTAGTTCTGCTTTTCCCATCTACCATATAAGTTTCTAGCGTTTTGTTTAGACCCATAACTGATACTTTTCCTCTATTATCTATTAGTTGTGGATGTCCGAGCCCAAAGGTAGCTGGACATGGGTGTTTCGGTGTGCGCCTCATGCTTGATCCGAAGGTTCAGATTTGTTTGCTTGATACATCAAATACATTATTTATCTGTAGAGTTCCTCTGATATATGCATAACTTATATAAGGAAAGTTTGTCGCTGAGGCCATGTCCGTAATTGCTGCAAATACAAATGTTCCTGTGAGCGTCAAATGCAGAATTGGAGTTGATGACCATGACTCATACAATGAACTCTGTAAGCTCTTCAAACTTCCACTCATTCACAGGAAACTAGAACAAAAAAAGTCTTCAATTCTTGATTTTTTTATTTTCACTTGATGTTTCTTTCTCTTGTGTGGGTTATGATCCAGCATGTTTGTTTTAAGCTCCAACCTTGCTTCAAGAAAATCATCAAAATTGAGCTTCATTAGTTTGTCCAAAATAATCTTCCAACTTTCAAGTAGGCTTTTGCTGTCCTTGTAGCTGCTTGGACATTCGAGTAGATCTTAGAAAGCTGACAATAACTTGTAACTATGAACTAGAAGCAAATTGCATGATTACTTAACCTGGAGCAGAAGCGATGTTACACTTTCAGGTGGCTATATTTCACCTGGTCTTTTTGTTCCTTTTGAGCAACAATGTATTAGTAGATTTGTGAAGACTAGATGGGAGCACCTCTGTACTTGCACACACGTTGACACAAGTTACTTAATAGTTCTCTCCCCATGCTGGATCTGAAATTAAATGCCATCAAACATAAGAAAGAGAACTGGAGATCATAATTTAATATAAACAGTGCTGGTTCTTTGGCTCTGCAAGGGCTTATGCTTAAAAATTCTATGTAGGGTAATATGCGTAGTGGCTTAACCAAAAAAGTTTCCACGTAACTCTTTCTCAACCAGGTTAGCTGATAGCCCGGTACATTGTTTGACATGATTCTCATGCATATTTTTCTACTACTGTTGTTTAGGGTAGTTCTTATGTTTTGTATGCACTAGGGCTAGCTAAGATAGGGGTGGGCATGGTACGGTATTTAAAAATTTTGATACCGTAACTTTGGTATTCGGTATCTAGAGTACTATACCATTACCATACCAAATTAGCTCGGTATGGTTCGGTATATTTAATTTCGGTTTCGGTATTTTACGGTATGGTATTCGGTAACCATAATTTGTTTGACTTCGACTGACATATATATACATAACTTTCCATACAATTTATTTAGCAAACAAGTTAGAACCATTCTCTTTGTCCTTTAGCAAGTATTCTTGCAAGACCAATATGATGATCAACATCAATATGAGAAATTCAAAAGCACAAGTCTCAATCATAATAGATCAACAACTACTTTTGTTAAATAATTTCACAAAAAGAATATTTCAATAACAATCGAGTAGTCATAGATGCAAAGTTTAAAATAACATTATCTAAAATTATGCATAGCCCTATATAATTTTACACCACAAATATGTCAAGTTAGAGTCTACATGTTAGTGAATTAATTTTATATATTATTATAAAATTTCGGTATGGTATACGGTATTTATTTTATAAATACCAAATACCGTACTGAATACCAAAAAAATTTAAAGGTCATTCTAAATACCATACCAAATACCATAATATCCATACCGCGGTATAAAAAATTTCAATTTCGGTGTGGTATTTGGTATATACCATACCATGCCCACCCCTAAGCTAAGATGAGTGCTTGATTCTGCCTCGTGTTTATCAGAACACAGCTATTAAAAGGAAAGAGAGAAAGAGAGAGAAGAATATGAAAAGTGTTGTCTATTAACTGATTGACCTTCCCAATGAGTCTTACCCTAGCAGTTAACATGGTGTAGTTCCCCCAGTTGGTGTGGTAAATAGTACTGCTATCTTCTCCATAAATTAGAAAATATTGACCTTCCCTTTCATGTGTACAGGTGATTTTATTTATGAGGTTTCTTCTCATTCACCAACTCGGCATTTTATTATACATTCTCGGAAGGCATTATTGAATGGAATCAGCCCAGCAGATAATCGAAAAATTCCCCCACTCAAGTACGCAGTTTGTAATAGCTTAATAATCCAGCAAGGATTTATGATAATGAACCAAGTGAAATTATATATCTCTATTTAATCATTTACTGGTGTATTTGTTGCCAAGACTTTCCTGTCTTTATATCTCAACAACTGTTCCTAATCACTGATAAACAAAAAGATCTTAATAATTGCTCATACTGACTAGCTAAGGTGGGCATTGATAGGTATGAGTACTACTATGCCCTTTTGCGTGATTTCCCTGATCTGCAGTTCACTATAAATGGAGGCATAACTTCTATTGAGGAGGTAAGTATCGCAAACCTATATGGAGTTGACATGTACTAATTTGTGAAAAAATGCTTTTAAAATGCTAAAATCAAATGTGAATAAGTTCTCCACTATTACTTTACTGTCAGTCAGGAATCAGGATTATTTCCTTTATTTTGAGCATAATAAGTTGCATAAGGATGGATTGGTGTTGACAGAATGCTGGATGTCTGATCCATTTAAAATACCTAATAGTCCCACATCTTGAGAAGGCTATGATATCTCCTTGATAGGCCTCTTTCTGTGAAAAATAACTTGTCAAAAAAAGAAAAGAAAAATTTAAAAGAGATGCATTTATATGCTCTTTCTTAGTCGACAAAAATCTGGATATGCCCCTAGCAATTCAGAGTCCAATCTTGTGCCAATTTAGGCTTGGGAAGTTTCGCTGAAAACTGTATAACTAACTGGTTTCTAGTCTTTCTTGCGCATTGATTGTGTAAGGCTGTAAGCTTTGTCAAACTTCATACTTGCACATAGGATTTCTTCTCCATTTGCCGATCTTTTGGTGGATATTCATATTCTATTTTAATGCTGCACTCTCATAATACCTAACCCTTTTTTGTGGTTGTTGCATTTGTAGGTTAATGCAGCATGTACAGAAGGAGCTCATGGGGTTATGGTGGGACGTGCAGCTTACGGCAAGTACGAAAAGTGTCTAAGTTCATAGCCGTTTCAATATTTTGACCTTGTTAGTTTGATAGATGTCTACATATTTGTATCATCCCTTCTCCTAGATGTACATATTTGTTTTACACTTTACTACTGGTTTCTTTTATCTACTAGACACCTGTGTATGACCTCCCAAATATGGATGTTCTATGGATTCTATATGTTTGTCATATTCTCCTGTAATGCCTTTGAGGATACTTTTGAGAAGAATGTCCTTGTAGATCATGCAAGTTGAAAATTGCTAACCTTTAAATTGAAAAATAAAAATTGTCTCTAGAGAGAACTTGAAAGACAATGCCCATTGGCTTCTCTTTAAGTTGGTATTCCCAATAAAGCAGTTAGTTATCTGAAGAGAGGTGGCTTTTACACCCTTCGGGGTAGCTCAGATGGTTTTGCTTGGGACTTTTATAATGGAGGTCAAACCTCTTGCTTGTGAGAGCAGGTTGAGCTTGCCACAGGGAGTTTGCTTAGTGCGGTTTACCTCTTGTGTGTGGTTTGCGGGCTATTGCACAAAGTGGGGGGGGGGGTTATCTTGTGTGCACCCAAAGGGTAGTGGCGGGGGGTTCCCTTGTCAACAAAAAAAGAAAAGAAAAGAGAGGTGGCTTTTACAACACATGAATAGAGTTGTAAATATGCTGTGAACATCAAATTTATTGTTTTAAGCTATTCTGTCAAACTTTTCTGTGTGGATCCATAGGAGAGATGGATTCTTGGTAAGTAGAAGCTTTTGATATTTGTAGGATTATTTGAGAAAAAGAAGAGCAGTAACCTTTTGACCTCTGTGGGGAATATGCAAAAAAATATCAAGTAACTGCTTCACCAAGAAAAAATAAAAAATCAAATAACTGTAACTGAGTAGTGGATCATGTGATAAGTGGGGATCTTGTGCGTGTAATTGCATTGGTGATTTGTTGTTCAGTGGGTCTATATTGTGATTCTGATTCTAGCTTTTGGTTCGATAATGCAGAATGATCAACCTCATCATATGTTTTGAAGCTCTAACTGCTAAGCTTGACATCTAATTTTTTATTAGTTTTCTCATTTTTTTGACATGTTAAGACAGCTCATGCTTTTGACAGTCCATGGCAGATTCTAGGACTCGTTGACAGCGCTGTATATGGTGCACCTCTTCGTAGTATAACACGGCGCCAGGTTCTCATTGCCATCTGTTTGTTTTTTTTGGAGTGAAATCTTCCCACTTAAATAACATAAGGTCTCATTGTTACTCATGTCTTCATGGTGGCAGGTTCTCGAACAATACCAGGTCTATGGGGATTCAGTCCTTAGAATATATGGGCCTAGGCCAACTGTTCGGGAAGTTGTCAAGGTAGGGTCTCTCTATTAGCTTTAGCTGTGTCTGGAGTTTTGCAAGCTAAACACACTTTTAAAAGCTTAGTTAGCGAGTTTTCTATCTTCCTCATTCTTTTGTTTTCTTAGTTTAACATTTTATTAAGGCTTTGACTCCCAAAACATTTTATTGTTGTCATCATTTTAACTTTTCCGTGTACAGCCTTTGCTTGGCCTATTCCATGCAGAGCCTAGAAATGTTGTGTGGAAGCGTGCGGTTGATGCTGCTTTCCGGCACTGCACGGTATGTCACTTCTGAATTATGACAATAAGTACTCTCTTTAATAATCATGACAGTTGGAATTGCTCTTTCCATTGCCATATTCTTGCTGTGATGCAATTATCTTTCACCTAGAATGGAAGAAGTTTCTGACACTCATTTTCCCGAGTGGAATAGGATTTTTATAGTATAGAGAAAATTGTTTGGAAGAGTATAATGTTTCTTTATTGTGGAGCCATAGTAAAATCACCATGGGAAGACATGAAAATGGTAGTGTTGCTAAATATTAATTTGACTTTATGAAATTTGTGGACCTTGCTATTTAGGAAAGATGTCACATTCACATGCAGTTTAAGCACATTCATCACTGAACTTGGTATCAGAAAAAATAGTTTGATGTGCCTATACGGCCCATCAGGAGCAAGCTCTGTTAGATTTTTGTTAGTCACTGGCAGGGTAACTTTAAATTGTCACACATGTCACTTTCCATTCAAGTCCTCCTGCAGTAAGCTATTGCTTTAAGTTTTTGAAACTGATTGTAAACCTTGTAGACAATAAAATCCCTTTTCGAGGAGACGTTGGGGGAAATTCCAGACGAAGTCCTTGATGCTCCCATTACAGTAGTTCCCTCTGGTAGTACAGATACATTCATTAAGGCGAAGAGTTTGTTACCTCCTCCATACAGAGTTAATGAAGAAGAATTACTGTATGCTTAAAATATACATATTTTTCTTACCTTTGTGTTTGTATCCACTGAAATCTATTCATTCTTTCAGTATTTATGTGTTCTAGTTGCCTCATTTTTTGGGATGTAAAAGTGAAATCTTACAAGCTCACTGCTGCTATGAACAGAAAGCAGGAGCTACAGACATATTTTTCTAATTTTTTTTTATAATATAGAGTCTATTGTGTAACAAATTCAACCTATACTATACAGACCAAACTTGAAGCCATGATATTATTAAATTCTTGGAAATTCAATTTATACTCAATATAATAACTAGTCTTAGCATCATCTCATTTGTTCTAAACATTTGCAATTTATTTTGTCTGATGTTCTTGTTTCATTATTCCTTTTATTATTAACTTCCTTCTTAATATTACCTGGGGATAATTTTTTGTGGAGTTTTTCGAGAAATAATATCTCTGACTTTTAATTTAAACAATAGTGTGTGTGTTTTGTTATAATTTTAAAATAAATATAAACTTCTCTATTGAAATAGTCCATGTTGACTCTTAAAAACTGGAAAATCTTAGTAGTTAATTGGTTGGTTGACTACCTGAATTTCACTTTTATATTCTTGGTGCAGTTTTGATTCGTGAAGAAACGGAAATGTTTTCATATTAAAAAAATATATCAAAAAAGTTCCGTTGCCGGGACTTGAACCCGGGTCTCTCGGGTGAGAGCCGAGTATCCTAACCAACTAGACTACAACGGATTGTTGAACATATTGTCAGGTTAATTTATTTTATTAATCTCAAAACATAAGAAATAAACATTATTACTCAATTAATACATTTTATAGGAGGAAAAATGAATCCATCACGACACTAACTTACACTAAAAAAAATTAAAAATTACATAATACATTAGCAGTTGTAATAATAGTTCCTAGCCAACATGATTCTAAAATTGCACTTCCTTTAATTTCCTACTACCCCCTTAAAATTGCCAATGATTGTCTCAAGGAGAAAAGGAGTTGAAGAAATGAAATTAAGGGACGTGTACAAAGGAGAAAGGAAAAAAATTAATTCCACAAAAATGCCAACGGGTGCGGCTCGGAAGGGCATTTTGGGAATAACACCCCTTTTGTTGTGTATTTAACGTTTGTACATAAAGCTTTGACAGTTAAACCTCCTTCGTGACGTATATTCACATTTTCCATTTGTATCCCTTTGCATGGAACAGTTTTGCTGCATTTTAATTTAATTGCAGTTTGCGTGGAACTCGTTCCCTTTATATTTTTGAACATTATATTACTCACATTCACTGCTTCTTTCTGAAAAATACATAAATAAATAAAATATTAGCACTAATCGTAATTAAATGAACATTTTATCCAAAGAAATTTGACACAAGTCATATGAGAAAACTATATATAGTAAAAGGCTAAAGCAAGGCATCTAATTGCATAGTTTTTTAAGGTCAGTGGTAATTTTTAATTTTGACAATAAAATATGTAATCCTTTTGAAATAAAGTTACATATTTGAAGATTGCGCGTAGAAAGTTGACAATTCAAAAAACCTTAAAAAGCGTATAAAAAAATTACGATCCAAGAAAAACTCGTTTGACTCTTGAAATTCCATTGCTGCATGGGATGGGCCGGGAGGGGGTATTTTACTAAATTTATCTCCAAAATAATTATTATTTCTACTTCATGAAGTGAGTATAATTCTAAATTATTGTTGTTGATATATAGAATGTTTAATGAATATAATTATAATTACCTGCTCTTTGCATGGTTTATCTTGGTCACAATAAAATTGATCAATGATTATGGGGTTGGTCACATTCACCATCTGTATATTTTGAAAAAGAATGTCTTTTGCATATCCACGTCCTCCCTATTTAAATTATAAACAATTAAAAAATGTTGAGCATTCAATAAACACAAGAATACAAACTATAATTAAACTGCTAATTAAGACCAATAAGTTTAAATCAAAGACAAATCTATTTTATATTTTGAAAATAAAAAGAATAAAATACTAACTTAGATTAAGTGAGGTGTTAATAACGTTATTTACCAGTTTTTCAACAAAACTAAATAGTTTCTTGGTAATTAATTTGCTAAATGAGTGGTGAAAATTCGTTAGGAACTGAAAATAGATGATAACTGAATTAGTATTACTTTGTTTTATTTTTCATGTTCGGTACCTATATTGGAGCTTGATTAATTTTGATTCGCGCCAAGAAGTCCATAGGGGTAAAACGCTCCCTAACAAAGGCAACTTTGTACCATGGGAACTCAAACCTGTGACCTTTGGTTGAGGATGAAAAAATACTTATCACTCCACCACAATTAATCCTTGTTGGTGAATGAGTATTACTTTGCTTATCTACTAATTTCAAAAATAGATTTCAATTTTTATTTCTCGCTATATCATGAAAAGAAAATTTTTACTTTTTCATATTTTATCCTTAATATTAATTACTTATTCTTCAAATTATTTTTTAAAGTCTAATACTAAACATTAATTAATAGAAATATGTGATTAAAGAGTCATGCTAATTATTATTTTCTTAATAGTATATTGAATCCAAATATAACAAGTAAGAGTGAACGAAAAATTTAATTAGTGGGAAACCAAATGATATATATACCTGCCAAGACTTTATTCTTAATCCATTAGTTGTTCCCCTCAAGGTAGCATCATGTACATAAATATTTGAAACAACATCCTCCTCTTTATTTTTACCCAAGCTTCCAATACTAAAAAAATAAAAAAATATTAGTATTTTTTTATTATTATATAGATATGATTTTTTTAATCCTCTACCATATAAATATTGCATATAGTTACCTTATTCCATGGCCAGGTCCACAATGTATATATCTTGCTCTAACATTAGTGGAACCATTTACTATTGAGATACAATCATCACCTAATTAATTGACCAAAAAAACATATTCAGTCAGTAATATATAATTAATTAATTAATGTAATTTATTTTAATTTTTAATTAATAAAAAATACCTGTTTCAATATAAGAATGGTGAATATCAATATCTTTTGTCCCAGAAACATGAATTCCATCGGTGTTGGGGCTATCAGCAGGAGCTGTAATTTTCAATCTTGAAACTTCAACAAGTTCACTTTTTGTAATTGTTAAGTGCATTTTTTGTGGATTCTTAAACTCTAAATTTCTCACTTTCAAATTTGTACAATTATAAAAGGACATAGCCTGTCAAAAATTAAGATATACATATTATTAGTATTAATGTTTTATTGCTTAATTTTATAAGCTATATAATAATTTTTTTTTGTATAAATATATAAAAATTGGGTTGAAAGTACTTACAGTTGGAACTGTTAGTGTTTTTGTATTACATGGCTGCAGAAAAAGAGAGAATATTAATGATTATAATATAACATGTAAAAATGATTTGATACTGGATTTTTATTTTTTACTGTATCAAAAGTGAAAAGCAATTTATATTTGACAGATTAAGTTGAATTTATATTTTTGGGAAGAATATTTTTTTTTCAGTTTTTCTAAAACAACTAATTTATGTTTCAAAAATATTTTTTCTTTCTCCGAAAAGTTTAGTCAAACGCTTTTATTTAAAAAAAAAAATACTTTTAGCCTTGAAGAAGTTTGACCAACAGACTATAAATATAAATATTTTTCATTTAAAGATACTTTTTTCGAGTTCTCAAAAAACACTTTTTCATCTTATAAAAGCTTGTCTAAAAACAACTCATTATTATTTTTCTTACAAACATTTTTTACCTTGCTTTTTAAACTCATAAAATAAAAACACATTTTTTTATACATGGTGTAACATAGAAAAATGAAAATAAAAAACTCACAATTGTTTTATCAACTTTGCAAGAGTTTTTCCACCATACTTGTCCATTGCCATCTATACTTCCAACACCTTCAACTATAAAATTTTCCATATTTTGGAATAAAAGCCAATGTCTGTTATCTTCCTTATAATCTGATATATCTTTTGAAGCTTTGAGTTCTCCATTTATCTAAACAAAAACAAAACAGATATTTAAATAAAAAGAATAATTAGGAAATTAAATTACAAATTATAGAAATAAATTGTACTAATAAATAGTAGAAATATTTTTATTTATTAAACTCACCATCATTCTAAGTCCTTTCTTACAAGGACCATGAAACTTAATTGGTCCAATGTAATATATTTTGTGCCTTGGAATCAAAAGCACACCATTTTCTGTTTTGCATGTCTTCTTCCAAGCCTTTATAAATGCCTGAAAATTGGAATACATTATTTCACTATAAAGGCCGGTAAAAAATACTTATACGATCAGATCACTTATAAAGTAAGTACACGTAAATCTCTCTATAATAAACATTATTGACAACATAATAGGTTTAGCTACACTAATAATATAATATTTTTTACAATATTCATGTATATATCCTAAATCATTTCAGGATTATTTGATAGGGGCAGAGTCAGGTAGGAGCAAGGGGTTCATTCAAACCTCCTTCGACGAAAAATGACATTGTATATTTAAGGTTAAAATTATTTTTATGTATATATAAATATGTTAAATTCCATTGACTCCGTGTATTTACCTTTTCACATTTTAAATCCCTGAATAAAATTCTGACTACGTCACTATTATTTAATGCCACTAGGAAGAATTGTCCAAACATACAAAATTGATTATTTTTTTTACCTGTGTATCATCTGAAAGTCCATCACCTTTGGCTCCAAAAGATTGTATATCAACAATTGCTTGTGTCCTCTTTTTCACATGACCATTTTTTGGTGCATTATGACCATGTTTTAATGGTTTTCCAATCTTCTTTTTTCCATTACATGAAGTTGAAAACAATGAAGTGGCTAATAATACTATAAAGAGAATTCTAAAAAGCATTTTTTTTTTTTTGCCTTTTTTGCTCTTGTTGGAACTTATAAAGGAAATAAGAAATCAAAATGAAAAAAGAACTTTGTACTACCTCAATTTGATCATGAAGTACATATCATCAATATATATAGAGAGAGAGGAATTATTAAGAATGAAGGGAAAAAATTAATGGTTTTTAGAGAAAGTGTTATTTTTTAGAACAAAAAATGAGAGGAAAAAAGTCAACAATTTCAAGATTCAGGTATATCTCAACTTAGGAAAATATATGAAAAGGGGACTAGTATTTTCTCACAGTAATGGTTTCTTACTTTCCTTGTGCTTGTTATTAGTCATCATACAAGCATGAGTTTGTATGAAAACCAGATAACTTCCTAATAATTCATCTAGTTAAACCTACTACCTCAGTCCATTTTTATTTCTCATGTTACGCTTCTCGAAAGTCAATTTAACTAATTTTTAAAGTTGAATTAGATTATATTGATTCGATATTTTAAACAAAACAAATTAGATATTCAAAAACTATACGAATAGTACTATAAATTGCAATTTTTTAAATATCAATATAATGAAAAAATACATCATAAAATATTAGTCAAAGTTCTAATAGTTTGACTCTAAAAAAGAAAACCATGACAATTAAAAATGAACGAAGGGAATACTTTTTTGGGTTCGAAAATTCACTGATCCGATTAATTTAGATTTGCAGTATTGTAAAAATATCCACAAGGAAGGTTATAGCAATTCCTATTGAAGTGAACTTTATTCCCAAGTCTTGAAGAAATTTTTATAATTCACCAAACAGGGGTGGAATTTGGGGTAACTCTGGCCTTAGTTGAAAAATTATGTTATATACATATGATCAGGTAAAATTTATATATATATATATTAAATATTGAATTTTCTTAATTCTTTATTATTTTTTTATATATTTTGAATCTCTCTAATTTAAAAAAAAATTGAAACCATTCTAGGGTAGGTTAGCTAAATCTACTACTAATAAAAAGGTTGGGAAAGAGTAGCTAAGCTTCTCCAACTAAATATATAACTATAATTAGAGATTTGTAGAAAACATAATATAGTTTTAAAAAATGTCTGAAGAATAATTAACTTGACTTTGGAGACGTATTTTTTTTTATCAATACTTATAGCAAAGAAATTAAAGGGAACTTTTTATAATATAATGGTTAATTTACTAAAGTAAATATGTGAACGTTAAATGTAATAAATCCACGAAATTGGAATTAGAAAACTCATCATACCTTAGATTAATTTAATTAGTTGCGGGAATACATGAATTTAATACTCCTTCCGTCCTTCAGTCTTATATAGTTAGTTGTCATATTTCACTTTCGAGAGTTATTAGACTATATTTTAAAGCTAAATTGCATTAAATTAATTTAATATATTAAAATTATAATTTAAATACTAAAAAACTATACAAAAAATACTATACGTTGCAATTCTTCTCATATCAATATGATGAAAAAATATCATAAAATACTAATCAAAATTTATATAATTTAATTCTCAAAAAAATAAAACCTTGCAAATATTTTAGTAAAGATGAAATAGTAATTTTCATAAACACACTATCTAGTGGAGCATTTCTATAGGAAATGATTATGTAACAAACATATGAAACATTGAATAAGTTTGACAACTTTATATAAAGTCAAAGTTTCCCAGAGAAAAAAAAAGTCAAACATCTTTTGCTAGACTTATAAATTAATATCTAAAAACACTTCTCAATTTTTTATTATCCTATTTAAGTTAGGTTTGGTCATAAATTCCCAAATAATTTTGGAAAAAATTAATGATTTGAATTGAAGTTTTAAAATGCAATTGTCTATATATTTCCCCTTTTTTTTTTGTTGGAAAAACATGACTCATAGTCTTATAATACCAACCAAAACGAATTGAAAGATGTTGTACTTGACCGATCAAAAAGTTCATTAATAGTCAAACTAGGAAATATACCAACCTAAACTAATTAATTAAGTCGTTTACCACTTTGGGTGGTCATAAAAAAAGAATTAATTAGTCTTTTATTGTCCATTTTGTTTTGTGCTAATGCACATCATTATTGTTAATAAGGAGATGGAGTAGTTTGGTAAGGAATGTTGGGGAAGTTAGCATTAATTTAGGTCTAAAATTGACTACTATTTTTTTGTTGTTGTGTGTATGAAGGAAAAGAGTAAGTTTAAAGAAGATAGAAAATGGGAGACTTGTGTTTAAGTGTGATTTGGTAGAATTAAGTTTATTGTTCTAACTTGGCTTGCTATCGTGTGTTTGGACAAAATGCATTTACTTATGGATTCATAATAGAGATGAACAAATGGGATCAACACACACATCGATTGAGCGATAAATTAAACTTTATGAAAATATAATTAATTTGTATATTTCTAACAACATAGTTTTCAACATAGAATGATAGCATCGTTTGTGGAAAGCGAAATTGCGTGGCGTTATATACTATAGTTTATATATATAACAAGTCTGATGATTCATATCATTGCTCAAAGAAACAAAAATAAGGAAAGATAAAATTTTAAAATATTGGAAGGAAGGGAAAATTTGAAATTCCTTTTTTTCTTCTTCTTTAGAGTTGGAATAACTTGTTTTTCGTAACCAATTCAACGCCAAAAAAGTCTTCATCTCTATGACAAAGTATTTATATTATTATTTAGCTCATCATGATCATCATATTTTAGTTTAAATGATCTTTGAGTAGGTCAATGTATCGGTCCTAAACGATGTTATGAAATTAATGAAAATATAAGGAGACTATGTGGGCTGGGCTGTTAGAGGACTGGGAATAAGGCCACGATCCGCTAGACCCATTCTGTCCTACTAACTAAGGGGACAAGTCGGGTCCCCTTAGTGAATTTGCTCCTTTTTTTAAAAAAAAGTAAATTTTAGGAATAGTAAAGATAAAAATCTAGCACTCTATAGCTATAGTTTTGTTATTTGCGCTCCATAGCCAAATTATGTTTGTTATGAAGCATATGACTTATATAAATCGGGTGCTAATTCGTTTGTCTATGAAAATTGCATTTGTATATGTATGTGTTCTCTGTGTTAGGTTATAGTGGCGAGCGAGATAGGGAGAGATAGAGGAGAGAGGTGAGCGAGAGAGCGGAGAGAGGTGAATTGTATATGTATATTGGTTAGATATAACTGTATATATGTAACTACTATATATGTATATCAATGATTGTGTTTGTATATCTGCATAAAATTTGAATTTGTATAAAATTGAATCGAGTTAAAACATTTGTATTTGTATATAAAATCGCTCTCGCTTTATACGAACACAAATTATATAATTGCATTTGTAAAAAGCGAGAGAGAAAGACAAAAGAGAATTGGGCAGGGAAATATTTGTATTTGTATAACTATAAGTGTATAGGACAGAGAGATATGTATTTATATATATCTCTCTCTCTCTCTCTCTATATATATATATATATATAGTCTCTCTCGCTTTATACAAAACACAAATACAAATTATACATTTGTGTTTGTATAAAGTGAGAGAGGCGAGTGAGAGATGATTGAAAAAGAGGAGAGTGACGAGCCCGAGATTCCAGAGAGAGGGAAAGAGGCGGATGACAAGAAGCTTGTTACGAATTGAAATTAAATGAAACTGTAGCTGTAACATTTATTTTGAATTAATAGTTTACTATATTGCACAATTTTCCTTCTCTTTTAAAGGAAAAACTACCTAACTAGACATACATCACTACCATATATATTAATTTTACCTCTAATTTTAAATAATTATATATATATATATATATATATATATATATTACCACTTTTAATATTTTATACGATATATTTTAAAAAATACAATCAAATATACAAATCTCCTAAAAATGAAATTAATTAATTATCTTTACATTTAAACACCTAAATTAAAGATCAACTAACAATTTGAATATTTTTATCTCTCTCCCTTCGTATCTCTTGCCCAACCGTAATTCTCATCACCCCCACCCCCACGTCCTCCACCACTTAGATTAACCATTTGTATTTTCTTTCGTCCTCTCAAATCACGTTTTCATCTTCAGCTATCAAAATTGAATCTTGGTAATCGCCATTATATGTACAGGTTTCATACTATTGTTACATTATTATCATGTATGTGGTCTAGAGTTTTTCATTTTCATGTATATAAGATATTAAGCCTCAATCACACCTCTGATTAAGGAAATCAATTACACATATTTAATTTAAAATTAATAAACACATGTATTTCGAATATTCAAACTGACAAATACATGTATCTAGCTAATAATTATACATGTATTCAAAGGACAAATATGACATAGGAAGTAATATGGTGATATTGACTATTGTTGAAAAAATTCGCAACCGCAAGGAACAAAACAAAATTGATGCCAAGAAGATGAGGTTTACAGATAGAGAATTAGTTTGGTTTTATGATTTCGTTATTTTAGGAAGATCTGTTAATGCTGATACACTAAGGAATCTGTAGATTTGTTAGAGTGGTAATTAAGCCTCAGTTACTTCTCTAATTAAGGAAATCAGTTCACACATTTAATTCAAAATTAATAAAACATGTATCTCGAATATTTAAATCGACGAATACATGTATCTGACAAGTAATGATGCATGTATCCAAAGGACGAAATATGGTATAGGAAATAATATTTGAAAATATCGAAAATCCTAGTAATTAGGATCTAAGCTAGTGTGATTTATGTAGTTTGCTCTTCTTTTACCGTTTTGATATCTTTTGTAAATTGTTTATCCTTTTAGAATTTTTTATCCTTTTTTTTTGCCGTTTTGGCTTCACACTCATTAAAAATAAGTTGACGGTTATAATTTTTAGCTAACAACGACTAATTTTTTTTAGAGCAACTTTCACATATAGCAAATAAAAAAATCATATTTGTATGCTATAGCAAAGTTTGCATAATTGTACTCCATAGTAAACATATATATGTATAATTCGCTATACATATACAATTGAAAGCTATGTTTATTTCGCTATACATATATACAAAAAGAAGCAATTGTATAATTCGTTGGCTCCTCTTCAGATTTGTATAATTTCG
>JAJOOO010004559.1:0-20575 GCA_029582685.1 Solanum piurae | reverse complement strand
AAAAGGCTCATTTATGTCATCCGTTAAAAGTTTGGCTCATCTATGCCATAAAAGCCTCATTCATGCCATTATTTTTTAACGGTGATTTTGCAAAACCATTTTTTACACGTGGCCAATTATAATTCGGCCACGTCATTAATTTTATAATAAAATTTTGTTTGTTCAGAATTTTGATTTTTTATTATAAAAATAATAATGACGTGGCCGAATTATAATTGGTCACGTGTAAAAAATGGTTTTGCAAAACCACCGTTAAAATATTTGTTCAGAATTTTAATTTTTTATTATAAAAAAATAATGACGTGGCCGAATTATAAGTGGACACGTGTAAAAAATGGTTTTGCAAAACCACCGTTAAAAAATAATGGCATGAATGAGCCATTTCTTAAACGGTAATGACATAGATGAACCAAACTTTTAACGGATGGCATAAATGAGCCTTTTCTGAATGTTCGATGGCATATTTGAGCCTTTTCCCTATATTATATAAAGTATCTATTAAACACTTTGAAAAAGTGACTGTTCGCTTTTTTCAAGTATCTATTAGGTAGTTAAGTTACCATAATAAAATTTGCCACTTCATTGAATTTATAATAACCTCAATAAACAATAAAACCTTCTTGAATCGAGGTCGAATCTAAAGTTCATGTTGGTTGGGTCTTGGATCCTGGGTCGGGATCGAGATTGGGTCCAAGGTCTCAAGTCATGATCAGGGTCATGTATCGGATTCGGGTCTCTAGTCTTGGGTCGGAGTCGGGTCTTGCGTCCAGAGTTGGGTTGTGACTTGGGCCAGAGTCAGGATCGGTGTCCGATCTTAAACAATTCACGTGTCTAGACGGAAATTTGTATATGTTCATAGAAAATATTGAAATATTGATATAATTAATTCTTGAGCACCCATTAACCAAAAGGTTTGATGGGGGCTTTGGTAGTTAGATGCAAGTTAAGGATTGGACTAATGTTCTCAAGTGCGAGGGTTCGAGTCCAGGTGAAAGTTTTTTTTAAAACTTTTTTACAAACCTTTTCACTTTAGAAGGAAACCTTTCTTGACAAGCAACTCTACGTTAAAGGAAGTGTGCACTCATAACCTTCAAATCTTGGATCCTCCACTGCCCCGAATTATACTTTATTTGCATATAAGGTCGTATTGGGTGATATTTAAATTATGATTAGGTGCTAAGGTCAATTCTTTAGTGTAAGAATAAACTTGAAGATGAATTAAGGTTACAAGAAACCTTTAGCACAAAGTTGAGTTGAAAACTTCCTTATTGATTAAATTTTGAGATAAGATTATACTTATGTCAACTTCAAATGATCATATCTCTCAGCATATAATGAATTAGGTGGCTCATGACCTATCAAATTAAAGGTCTATCAGTCATTTTCAATGCCATCAAGTTTGCCTCAATCCGAGTTCTGGGTAAAGTTATGACTTATTTACTAGAGACGCTCTAGTCTGGCAGTAGCTCAGCGATGGCTTCACATTACGGAGTAAATACGGACCTCATTGTCCGCTGAAATAAAATTCTGACTTTCATCTCTTTTTATTTATTTTTTAAGGTATTTTTGTCCTAAAAACCTTTAGGGAGTCATCTAAATTACCCTAAACGTGTAGAAAATCAATTTTCATAATCAAACCCTCTCATTCACTCCTAAATTTCTACGATCAAGAACTTCAAGAAACACTAAGACTAGGGTTCATCTTCCAAGATTTTTCCTTCAAGCTTCTTCAAAAAATTTGTTTTTTCATGTATGTAAGACTATCATAACGTTGGACTAGTTCGTCCTCACGCCCTACATCTACTTTCTATCAGTAAAAGAGTAATCTAAGGTTCTATCCTTAGTTTTGAATATTCTTGAGATGAGTTTGATGTTGAGTTCCGAGTTCTTGAATTTCTGATTTTGAGTTTCTATTCCTAATTATTGAGTTGTTGTGTATTGTGCATTGAGATTGTTGAGTTGATTGTTCATGTCTATTTTCAGCATGAACCCTATCTCTGAATATTCATTGAGTTCTTGTTAAGGATATTTCACACAAACATAATCGTTTTAGATTAATTTTTCTGAGAAAGCAAAGAGGAATCTTGAGAAAGAGTTTTAAACATGATTTAAGTAACAGTATAAGGGAACTAAGTATTCCCAAAGGTAACACCTTTTACAGTGAGAAAAGAGAAACCTTGTTTTCTAAATGAGTAATAAGTTCAGAGATACTTCAGAGCTTTACCTCTTTTAAGAGGATATTTGAGCAATTACCTCAAAAATAGAGAAATAGTACGTTTTATAGATTTGAGCATAAGTATATATTATTGGGAGTAGTATTGAGTACTAATATGAGGAAGAGTTCAAACAACTCAACATTCTCATAAACCATGTCGCCAACATGTGTAAAAAGGGTTATACTTTTTAGATGAATCCTTATTACTTAGTTGATCCACTTAGTTGAGAGGTTCTATACTCCGGCAAGGTATATGAAAGTTTTAATAACGTGGGTGAGACGTATTATCACGTAGCTCATAGTGATGGTTGTCGATTAGAGAATCTCTCAAGTAGAGTTAAAAGTGTATTTTTATCATATCACTTAATATGTTGAGTTCAGAGATAAGTAAGTATTTTTGCTTTGGCTATATTACATACTCGTAAATTCAATGTACTAATGTCATTCGACCAACATCTTTTAATGATCCAGATACATGGACTTAAAATCCTCAATAAAAGTTCGTTGAGATCACTTCATCTGCTCGTCAACTTTTGAGTGAGGACTCTGTGCTTCCAGAGGACTCCAATTTTGTAAGTTATTAGTATTAATTTTTGAGAAGTCATGGGTCTTGTCCCGATGCTCATCTTTATACAGTAGAGGCTTCATAGATAGACAGTTTTGGAGAGTCTTTCAGTTTCAGAAGTTATCCTTAAAACTTATGTTTAATACTCAGTATATTCAGAGAGTTTTGAAATTTAATACACTATGATTTAGCATTTATTTCAATTTGATGATTGTGTATGCTTGAGTTAGTTTTCCGTTTGTAGTCAGCCAAAATGAAGGTTCGTTTCAGGAGCAACATTGATTCTCGAGTATCGACCATGTCCAGGGTATAGACTCGAATCGTGACAAAATTCAAGAAAGATGAATCTATAAAATTATACAAAGCCCGTTTGGTTTCACAATGGTACACACAAGTGGAAGACATAGAATATGAAGAGTCTAGTTGTACGAGCTACTACCATAAAATTTGTCCTAGCTATTGCACTCTTGTCAAATTAGAAATTAAGGCAATTGGATGTAAAATATGTCTTCCTCTATGGTATTTTAAAATAAATTGTGTACATGGAACAACCGTTGCAATTTAAGGGTCCAAAACTCCCTGATTAATGTTAAAGATAATAATTATCAGGTGAAATCAAGTTAATGATCATATATTATGATTTATGCCTTTTACAAATATGTGTTTTCACAAATGTTTAAAATTCTATGGCCAAACACTAGCTTTTTGTTAAGCTTAAAAAAGTCATTATGTGATTAAAATAGTAATGGTACTTTTGGTGACACCTGACAAGATATTGCTAGTGCTCCAGATAGCTCCCTTGCTACGATTAATGCATAATATATGTACAATCATTATCAAACAAGGCATTATATGATGATCCATATTGATAATAGTCATTATATGATGATCCATATTGATAATAGTCGCATGTATGTTATTATTATGTTTTTCATATATAAACATTATAAACTCAAAGACTTGATTTAATAATATTGATGATTTTAAAAAAAAAATAGTGTACCAATAGCTCAACATATACGTGCAATGCACATGAGGAGAAACTAATTAAATAAAAACACAACGAGATTGTAACGTTCAATACTAGGACATGGGCATCAATAAAATTTATAAGATATCGTTTTACATCACCAGAACTAACTTTTTTAAAATCATAATCTTCAGAAATTATAATCCTCATCTCATCTTCATTGCAAATTCATGTGCTTCCTAGGTTTCATCATGCTCAGTAATGCTCGTAGCTTCTTCCAAAGTTAAGTTAGACATGTACTCTTGAAGGCTTTGTGTTCCACTTGTAGAGATTTCTTCATTTTTCTACACAAAATGAAATAATTGCATAATCAATAAATTAATCTTTTACCTAAGAAAATAGATTCTTCTACGTGAAATATTTAATTTAATTTTTTTATGTGTAAACAATACATAAACTTATATATGACTTTGTCTATGCGACCGTGTGCATTTTTCGGATTGGTGCTTTGTATTGTAGGCTAAGAAAAATTGTGATATAGTGATAAGTAAGTACTTAACTTAACGAGATATTTATATAAAATAAAATAATTTAATTATAAAAATTAAATGTTAAAGTGAAAATACATATTAGATAACATATTAATAAATTTATGTATATTATGCTGCCAAATATACATAAAGATCTTGTTTTTCAATGATCTTATGCTGCCAGTGTAAGGACAAACAATACATGAGAAAGAATCAAGTAAACCTACACTAGCAAGAAGAGTACATGATCTTAATGTATGTACTGAAATGACTTTCAACGAAAGATTGCCTTTGCCAACTATTCTAGTTGATATTCGTGGAGTATGAAATCACATACATTGACTCTTAATATCTATATCCCTAAATATGATAGATTAAACTTATATAAGGTACTAATACCTAATCTGTTAGCTTTTTTTGTAAAGCTCTTTGATTAATTATCAAAAAAAGTACTTACCCGAAAGAGATATTGATATTAAATCAAATAATTTAATCATAACAATTTAAAGTGAGAACACATATCATTCAATCATGATTAGATAACTAATTGATAAATATAAAGACAAAAGATCTCAATTGGTAAGTCAAAGAGCAATGATGATAATATACTTTAATTGATAATTTCGAAAATAAACTTCGAATACAATAGGACGAAAGCATAGACAAAAAAATAATAAATATAAAGAAAATCAAATTAAAAAATTAAAGAAAAAACATACCTTGTTCAATTCTTTGTAAAAAGCATTTGTTTTTTGTACCAAGTCAAGCTCCTTCTGAGTTTCTTCAATTTCTAAACTCAATTTTTTTATAACGGCAATGCTCCCATACACAGGATTTTCATACCTAATCTTAGCCTCTAAAATTAGGGTCTCAGCCATTTTTGCCTTTTTCTCATTAGCAGTAACAGAATTAAACATATTTATGAGAGTGTCTATGTTGTAAAGTCGAATAACTTTATCAAATTCATCAACTTTGTTGGAAGGAAAAAATGGAGCTAATGGACAATTCTCATCACATCTTTTGTTTTGGTATTTACATGCTGCACATATACCCCTCACATATGCATCATTCATCTTTGTCACAAAAATTGAGAACTCCTAAATAATTACTTAACAAAGAGAAGTTTTTTTTCCTTATAATTGTCTCTTTTAATATGAAATTGAAGAAAATTGAGTTGACTAATTGGATTGTATAAGAAATAATCTGATTTGATATTTAATAGACTTGACTGTTTTTCTTTAAAAGTAAGTGATATGTTTTAGTTTTTTTGGAAAGAAATCTTTCATGCTAGTAAATATATTCACATTTGGTTGACTAGATATCACGCCTCGAGTTTACACCCTGGACTTGGCTGGCACTCGAGAATCGTTTAAAATCCCCAAGCGAATTATTGGTCTGACTGACTACTTAGTGAAATACTTATTCACACGGTAATGGGCTTAAAATAGGATTTTTTAAACTCAAACTATTTGTAAAATACTCAATAACATAAGTATAATAGTTTGCAAAAACATCTCAAGGAAAAGTAAATTATGAAAGACTCTTCAACTCTATCTATCTATGAAGACTCTAATGTTTAAGATAGGTGTCGCGACAAGACCCATGACGCCTAAAAAAACTAAACTGAAAGTAATGTGAAGTCCTCTAGAATATAAGAAGGCTCACCAAAAGCTAGTTGGAGTGTAGAGTGATCTCAACAAAGTGCCCTTTGATAATTATGAACACATGTTTCTGCATCATAAAAAGATGTAGGTCGAATGACATCAGTACATTCGAATGTACGAGTATGTAGTATAGCTGAAGTGAAATAACTGAATGAAAGGGCTGCATTAGATAAAAACTATACTCAAGCTGAATGTAAAGAATTAAAGGAGTTAAATCATTTAAAGCTTTACAAAATACTTACTCATTTCTGAACTCAACATAATAAATGATATATAAAAAATACTCATTAACTCTATTGGGAGATTCTCTAACTGACAACCATCACTATGAGCTACGTGATGATACAATGTGTTGTCCACATTGCCAGAACTATCCTACATTATGCCGAAATATAGAACCTCTCAACTAAGTGGATCCACTAAGCTCTACCCGAAGGCACTAAGGATTCATCTAAAAAAAGTATGATCTTGTACCCATGTTGGCAAGACATGATTTATGGGTGCTATGAGTTTTCTGAACTCTCCCCTATATCGGTGCTCAATACTACTCCCAATAATAGATACTCTTGCTCAAATGTATAAAAACATATTATTTCTTTGGTGTTAGATAATTGCTCAAACTATCCTCTTAAAATAGGTAACTGCTTCGAAATATCTCTTTAAATCATTGCTCATCTAGAAAATAAGGTTTCTTTTTGTTCAATGTAAGGGGCTTCTTTAAGAGGTAACTGTTTTGTACTCAATCTTTCTAAAACTCTTTTAACTTTTCAAAAAAAAAAATTCTTTTTCTTCATGTAAAAATGAAACATTTGGGAAATACTTAGTTCCATTATACTCTTTTTCAAACTCTTTTTTTCTTCCTCAAAAACTCAGTTTACAACACAAATGTTGGCTTTAAAAGATTTTTACGATTTATAATTCAAAATAGGGCTCATGTTGAAATATAAGCATGAACGAATCAACTCAAGGATCTCAATAACAATATGACAATTTAATAATTAGGAATAGAATTTCAAAAACAAACAGGAACTCAAATCAACTCATCTCAAGAATACTCCAATCTAGTATAAAACCCTAGATTACTCTTTTACTGATTTGAAAATAGATGTAGGGCATGAGGAAGAACTAGTACAACACTATGATAGTCTTACATACCTGGAAGAACAAAGTTCTTTGGCAAAATCGATTAAACTCGAAGAATGCTTGAACCCCAAATTTTTTGCTCTTGGAACCTTGCTCTAATGTCTTGAAGTGTTAATGAACATAAAATAATTGATTAACTTAATTAGGTGTAAAACATCATGGTTTAGGCTTAGAATAACGGTTAAACGATGTAGTTTAAGTACCAAACGCATAGGAAAAAGACAAAAATGATCCAGCTTTTAAAACTGTCAAAGTGCCTTAAAGAGAGGTTTCACGGACCGTTTACGGCTTCACGATCCGTGAAACACTTTAAGGGTCGTATAGCTGGTCGTGAAGCTACACCTGTTCGATATTGCTTCACTGAAACGAGCATAACTTTTTACTCTAAACGTGAAATAAGGCAAACTTAGTGGCGTTGAAAAGAAGACTCAAAGTCCTTTAATTTGATGGGTCATGGGCCACCTGATTCATTATTTTTTTAGAGATATGATTGTTTAAAATTGACCCAAAATTTAAAAACTAATGGGTGACTTGTACGGACCCCTAAACGGACCATACAAGCCACCACGGGCCGTCTAGGGTCCCGTCCAGGTGACCCCCACCCTGGAAGCACTGGACGGTTGGCCACCTTTCCTAAAAGGGTCGTGGACCCCTAAACGGTCCGTATGGGGAGCCTTGAAGGGTCAATGGTTCATTTTGGGTTCGTGGACTTTCATGTTAGCCCCCACTTGTGAAAATGTTATTCATGAACTTGAGGTCATGATTAATGATCTTGGTTACTGCAATAAAATTGACGTTAATAATCTATTGGATTTTTCAGGTGAAAATGATACATATATTTTGAGGTCTAAAACTTAGAAGAAATTATGAATACCATAAAAAAACAATGTTGATTATGAAATTGTAGATGATATAATACATTTGAAACCAGCTATGCGTAAGAAAACACTTATTATATCTAGAACTTTTCACAATTTTGTAGTGCGGTTTGAAAAGACAACATCGGGACTTTTGAATGCTATAAGAAAAGTTAGAGATGAATTTCAACTAGATTTAAAATTTCACAAAAAAAAAACACACAAAAGAATCACATTTTACAAAATTGTCTTAGATATTTGTACTTTTAAAGAATTATTAATTTATAATATTAATGGGACTATATATTTATATAAGGGATAAGGGTCTGAAAAATATCCCAACTTTGATCGGATTTGCTGTTGCGATACTAAACTTTCATGAGGACCTATTACCTCCCTAGACTATTTAATACCGTATTTTAAACATTATATTTGCCCACGTGGACATAAAAAATAATGCAAAATTATAAAAAGTAATGTGTCCACATGGTCACATATATACCTTTAAAATACACTATTAAATAGTTCAGGGGGTAAAAAAATACGGTATTAAATAGTCTAGGGAGGTAATAGGTCCTTATGAAAGTTTAGTATCGCAACAGCAAATCCGATCAAAGTTGGGGTATTTTTTAGACCCTTATCCCTTTATATAAGGGTCTTCTGAAAATATATTATCTTATCATCTTATCGAACTAAGTAATTGTTTCCATTGGCCCAAGTCGGGATCGGAGGAAAAAATTATCTTAGAAATATTATTAATTTATCAAGTATAAATTTAGTGAAATTTTATTGTATCTATCAATCTATCTATCTATCTATACTAGCTTAAAAACATGAACTCCCTAACTTGAATATTAAATTATTATAATACCCCCAACTTAAAAACAACCAATTTAGTATATCTTTTATATTATATTATATTTATTTAAATATTTATATCATAAAATATATTAAAAGTATACACCATTTCACATTAAAGGGTTGAGACTTTTTTTAAAAGTTGTGACTTTTTCAAAAGCTTGTGACTTCTCCGATGAGTTGTGAACTTTCAAAGATTTGTGACTTTTCATAAGGGTTGCGACTATTATAAAAGGTTGTGACTTTTCTTAAGATTTGTGACTTTTCTAAAGAGTTGTGACTTTTTCGATGAGTTGTGACTTTCTAAAGGGTTGTAACTTTTCTGAAGAGTTGTGTCTTTCATAATAAGGCACAATAAGCACATGCCCGTACTATCTTTCATGACTATAAATAGGGGAGTTTCCTCACATTTTTAAACTACGAATTTCTAAGTTTTCTATTCTTTTCTTCTTCTTAAAACATCCAATTTAGTACATATTTTATATTTATTTATATTATAATATTAAATATATTAAAAGATCACATTGAAGGATTGTGACTTTTCCAAAGGGTTATAACTTTTCCAAAGAGTTGTGATTTTTCCGAAGGGTTTTTACTTTTCCAAAGAGTTGTGACTTTTTCGAAGGATTGTGACTTTTCCTCCGTGTGAAGAGGTGTTAGGCCTTATGTCCCCCTCTCTTGTAATTATTATATATTATTAATAAGCAAGACATGTTTTGGAAAAAAAAAGACTTTACCAAAGAATTTTGACTTTTTTGAAAGATTGTAACTTTTCTGATAAGGCACAATAAGAACTTGTTCCTACTACTATTTGTTGGCTATAAATAGATGTGTTTTCTCACATTTTTAAACCATAAATTTTCAAAGTTTTCTATTCTTCTTCTTAACACCCAATTTAGCACATATTCTATATTTCATACTATAGATAAGTAATACTAATACCAAAAGGCTTAGCCCAAATCCTACAAAATATTTCATTTTATATTTATTTATATTAGAAAATATATTAAAAGCAAACACCTTTTCAAATTGAAGGATTGTGACTTTTTCGATAGGTTGAGACTTTTCAAAAAATTGTTATTTTTTCGAAGGATTGCAATTTTTCCATATCGGCCAAACTTTACAACATTTTTGAGATGGGTACAAGTACCTTATCAAATTGTTGTGAAATTTATTCTCTCTTTGTTGTCTCTTCCTTAATTTTGATTCCGTCAAGAATGCTTAAAAAATTCATAACCAAAATCACAAAATTAATTCAATAAAAAATAAAAAATTTGTAGATCATTGAATAAAATACTAACATAAGTTGCAGACAAAGTGATGATAGAAGGAAAAAGCCCACAAAAAAAAGTAGGCATGAACCAAAATATTGTCATGATTGTGATCAGTTGTTTAAGAATTGAGCAATTGAAATAATTTTTCTTTTGACATGTTGAATGGAGGAAAAAACTACAAGGAAATGATAGTTTTGTTTCATTATTATTTTTTAATGAAGATCCAAGGTAGACTTCCAAAAAATTGACGAAGTTTCGCAGAAATTAGAGATGAAATTTGTCACGAAGAAGAAAATACAATAACGGATATGATTTGTCTAGATTTTATAGGTAGTTCCTAAAGAGATGCAACCGAAGTGATACTACAGTTAGAAGGAACACGCGAATTGAAGAAACGAATTTAAAGATAAAAATAAAATAAGGGTAAAGAACCTAAAAGTACGAAAAAAAATATAAAAATAAATTTTTGAATTTTAAGGGTGCCACGTAGACAAGTAAGATATTCTACTTTGTGCGTGAAGGTTAAATATCATATTGAATATCTCATCATAGAAAAAAAGGTCGAAAAAAATTGTGAGTAAAAAATGAATGGATCGGACCTGTTCTAAAGGAAGAACAAATCTGTTTTTTATTTTATTTTATTTACAATAAGCTACAAATTCAAAGATAAATTACACTATTTCAAATTTAAGAAAAGAGTTCAATTGAATAAAATTGTACTACCTAGGTTAATTTTATTTTTATTTTTATTTTTTGTAAATTTATAATAATTTATCAAATTTTCTATATGTAAGTGAAGAAATATACTTTTTAACATAGTGTTTTTTGAATTCCCTAATTAGAATATCTTTCAAAACATAAATCGTTACACCTAATATCAAAAAATTGCTAATTTTCCATGAGACCTTCATCAGAATTTGACTCATCGATATGAAACCTATAATATCCAACTTCCATCGAAAATTCCGATGAACAAACATCATCATCCAAAGAAAACAAGAAATTAGAAACTAGAGATCGACTACATAATAAAGTTAATTTCTCATATGATCGCTAAACTAATTCTTATTATATCTCAGAACGTCCACTTTCTTTAGTAAAAAAATTGAAATAAAAAAGAAAGATAACTTTCTGAGATAATAACTGGTAATATTACACAAAAACTAAAAGTCAAAATTGATTATGTTGATCATCAACTTCCCATAAAGCTAAAGCTTTAACAACATAAGCAGATACAGCCACAATAGTAGCAGCAAAAATAGGAGGAACAATTAAATCCATTTGAGATCTTTTAAAAACTTGAGAAGGGAAACAAAAAACCTCTAATGGAAGATCCAATGGTATTCTTACATATCCATTTTCGTTACGATTATGATGATGACAAGCTTGAGAGAAGGAAGAAGAAGGTGTTATCGCGGAAACAAAGGCAAATTCTGGAGAAAATGATGCCACAGCTACGATTATCGTCAAAATAGTTGTCCATGTTGCTGCATAGAATAGTAATGGTAGCCTTAATGACACTCTTTCAAGAATTGAGTTCAAGAAAGTGAAGTTCATGTTTTTTTTTCTTCAAGAAAATGAAGTTTTTATTATTTGTTTGTAAGAGATGAATGAATATAATGAGGTTTTAGTACATGTTTATTAATTGGTCAAATCAAATATTGGTATAATATTAATAATAAGGATATTTTGTTGGTTGGTGTTATGGGAAAGATGGACCTAACCCTTAACTACTTTGGAAATGATATAATGCACAACATGGTTTCAACTTTCAAGTAGTTTAGTTGTTGTTAGAATTTTACCCCCTCCGTCTCAATTTATGTGGCATTTTTTGAATTTCGAGATTCAAACAAGTCTATCTTTGATCGTAATTTTTTTATACATCTTTTAGATATTTTGAATTATCAATTATTGTGACTTATAGTACTTTTAACGTAATTTATAAATATATAAATTTCATTGCAAAAAAATTGAAAATTCCATGCGTAAATTTCCGATCAAACTTAAATTGTTTGACTCTCAAAAAACAAAAAGTGTCACATAAATTGGGACAAAAAGACTAACTTTTTTGTGAGTGTGTGTTGGGTGGGGGGGGGGGGAGGAGGAGGGAGAGAGAGGGGATGAGATTTGATACTTCGCGACAAGGGAAGGAGAGAGGGTTCCGAACCAACTGAGCAACTCTCGGATTTCAAATTGTTAGAATTTAACTTATTATATATATATATATTGATCGTGTAAAAGAATTTTTATATTATTAATAAGTTATTTATAAAAAGTGGTATTAACGATCAATTCTTATTGATTCTACCTTAATGAATTGATTTTCTCATAGGATAAAAAAAAAATGAGTATGAATGAGTGTTAGTAAACAAAGTTATCTAATATCTATATGGTAGGAATTAGTCAAATAGTGCAAGCTTGATATAAGGGTAAAATTTATTTTTAGTATTTAAATTAAATATATGGTAATAATGGATGGATATATAATTGGTTGACTAACTCTATATCTATATATAACAAGATGAAGTTAATCTTTTGATAGTTTGGTGAGATAATAAAGGAGATGGTGGTAGCAACTATAAAGAACTGTTTTTTTGGTGGACATGGCATTATATTATTTTAATTTATTTGGTATGGGTTTGGTGAGAAAAATATGATAATTATTTCATAATTTTAATATAAATATGATTTAAAAAAATTAAGTGCTCAACATGACACTTATATATTGCACTTTGACCATAAATTTAGGTGTTTTTAACCCTAGAAACAATGAGAATATAATGAAATTAAAGATAAAGAAAATAATGATAACGATATATGTAATGACAGTGGAAATAATAATGATGATAATGATAATCATAATGACTATGATAACAATGGCACTGCCATTAACTCAATGTGATTAAAGGTTGGATGGAAATTGATGGTTACTTTGTAATTGGTATACGCACGTGGATACTTAAATTTATATAAAATTAAACAAGTAACATATCATATATGACATTATATATGTAAGATGTAAATTATCACGTAGGACGTGTGTGCTACTTGATCAACTTTATACAAGTTTAAGTGTCTATTTATGCACACTCAAAGTTGGAGGGCATAAATATCTAAGTTAAAAGATACATTTATGTATTATGCCTACTTTTTTTTTCCTTTTATAATCAAGAAAGTTGCAACACATAATTCAAAACTCGATAGATTATGTATACCGCTCCTATATAAACTCCGTGCCAAGTCAAAAGTCAGATCAACAAATTGCAATAGAGGGAGTATAACTCAACTGAAACAAGGAAAGAACATAGCAGAGAATAGATTGTGTGAAAAGGATTTCTTAAGAACTCAATGAACAGAAAACACTGCACAGTGCAGGACCAAATGTACATACAAGATGTATACAGAACAAGACGATAGCATAGCCGATACAAGACAATGTCTCGTTGGCATCGCCTTAGGCAGCTCGATATGAGAATGCTCTTTCTACTTTAAGAGTCAAGAAAAGAAAACCAAGAGCGGAGAAGCAAAGGGCAACGAACATAATCACTAGCATTGTCTGCAACGAGATGTAGGGGGCGAGGAAAAAGACTATGGCAATTGCAAAGCTCTGCCAAAGCTTAAGTTGGGCAAATGCTCCTTCCTGTTAAGCACCAAATAATTAGATGTTCAGTGTAAAGAAAACGATCATCCAACGAAAGACTGGCATAATATTTTAAGTAACAGAACGGAATAAGACGCCTCTAGATAGAATTCAGCACATCATTAACATGAATCTTGAACAACAGTGATGTTTACACCATAAACCTTAAATGAGAATTTATGGTGAACACACTATGTTTCTCTATTTGAGGAGATTGCCATTAAACTACATTCAAGCATATATCATTGCTAAACGCCAAAATGTAAGATCATGTTTTTTTACCTCCATTTAACATATTGAAGCGTATGATCATATCATCTAAAAACTTAAGTTGTTAGAGAGAGCACACTTAGATTTACTTAATTATTTATTCAACTCATAATGTGCTCTCTCTATGTGTATTTACTAGTGGCAGTGAGACTCGAACCCAATACCTTTCTCTACTTTGATATCGTGTTGAATTGTATGAATATGTCCTATAAAAGCTTAAGCTAGTAGTGAGAGCACAGCATTATTTACTTAATTATATCTACAAAAAAAACTCGATGCACTTAAAGCTCCCGCTATGCATTCTAGGGAAGGGCCGAACCACAAGGGTATATTGTATGCAGCCTTACCCTACATTTCTGCAAGAGGCTGTTTCCACGGCTTGAACAGGTGACCTCCTAGCCACATGGCAACAACTTGACCAGTACTTTATCATATCAACAATAAAGTATACAATATGCTTCAGCAGTAGAGCCTTCAGACACGTCTGCATTTAACAAGGGGTTGAGGTCGGGGTCGCGATCTTTCTAACCTACTTCACTTGACCTAGTCAGAACATGCCTACGGTCTAAGCCATTTTTGTACTAGTTTCTACATAAGTAAAATGAAAGAAAAATAGAAGGGATCATGACGTCTTCTCCTGGTCTGCCAAAATCAAGACCTATATCAGTTAACAAGATTTTGAATCCCCATAAAGACAATGTCCAGGCCTCCTTCCTTCCCTATAGTTTTTATGTCGAGTAGCATTTCAGGTGATTGAAGCTTAAACACCACCGGCAACCTTTTGCCATTCAATGTTATGCATGAATTCTTCGGTGATGACTATGAGATTTGAATTTCTTTGATGGAAGAACTCACCCTGGCCCCTGGGCAGTCTAGTCTATGTAACTTAGCACAGCGACTTATAACAGCTATCTTTATTTGTCGTCCGCATTATTCTCATGACCACTTCTAATTTCATATGGATCCTTATAGCTTTAAATCAGCGGAAAACTTAAAAAACGCGGTTAGAGGGAATCATACAATTTTGTACTATGATGGTAAAGGCTTTTCAACTTTTATCAACCACCCTAAGTATCATATTCAGGAACTATTTTCAGAGAAGACAAAAATGTAGGGAAAAGTTGGCAAATTAGTACCAGATCATCCTTGAAGAGTATCCCGAGCAATGCACTTAGCTGGGTATTCAAGACTCCATCACCTATGCCCCACAAGGCTGCAACGAGAAGCGGATATAGTATGCCGAGAGCTCCAGCAGTCACACTACAATAGAGGAAAAACGATAAGATTTCAAGTACCAGTGTCAACTTCTTCCAAAAAGTAACAAGGGAACATTACACGAAGCAAACCTGTGAGCCAGTAGAATCCATACCAATACAGCACCCTGAACTAAAGCTCCACCCGAGACAATTATCGAGATAGATGAGAGACCAAAGGTGAAATGCCCAGCCACTAGAGAACACTGAGACAATGACCACCCAATGATACAATAGAATAATTATCACAGAATTATATCAGATAAGTTCAAATTCTGCCTGGGTACTACTATCAAATTTAACATACCCACAGTTCTATAGAGAATGTGCATGCAGAGTTACAAATTTTGAAGTAAATTTGAAAAAGCTTACTGTAATAAGTAATGTCTAATATTTGCATAAACCTATTTGAAAGCATTACAAAATATAGCTATGATAGAATATCTAAAAACTGTATAGTTTTATGACAAACTAGATAAAATTAGTGAGCAACCAAAACCAACACAGCAAACATTGCAGAGGTAGTATGTCAATCCATTGGATTAGGGTGGTCATTTTTTGTCTAAAGTTTTAAATTTCTTTTCTTTTCTTTTTTTTCTTTTTTTTTGATAGGTAAATAATTTTATCAGTCATGGGAAAATCTCCATACTCGGGCAGTATACCTAAACATGAATAATTTTTATTCCAGACACAGTAAAATTCAAGCAGGTATCAAGATTATGTATGAGTTCAGAACTTCCTGTAATTGTGTTAATGGAAAAGTATATATCTGGAGCTGCCACAATCTAGATTACCTACACTTTCTCTCTATTAGCAAAGGTTGATTTAATAGAAAACATGTATTGTGCCTTTCTATTAGTCATGTTATTATTTTCTGTATATACAGTTTAAACTAGTGTGATTTCTTCATAAGTTTATGAGAGAACATGTTTACAGTTATGTAGGATGTTTTCACAAGGGAAGGAACAGAAATGGATATGTTGTGCGATCATAGTCATATTAAAGTTACTTGCTAATCCTCCAAATAAGTTGTCATTGAACTGTTATAATAATATTTGAAGATTTTTCAATGTTTACAAACATGAGCAAACGCTCTTTGGGTCTTCTTTTTATATTCACTGGGCTCACGTGAATAATTGATTTACACAGTTCCTTCAGTCACGCTGAGAAAACTAATACTATATAGGGAATAATTGTAACAAGATATTAGTTGCACTTCAGTAAAAGCTCTATGCCATTCACATCAGTTTTTACTCTCACTACAAAGTAACTCAAGAACAGTATTCTAGTTAAAATTCTATCAAACATAATAGATAATAAATTGCAATTTGATTACAACATAATTTGCCACCAATTAGCACTATACAGTAGTTATATATTTCCCAGACACAAGATCTTTGTATCTTAATGACTTAAATGCACCTAAAATACAGCTAGAGTAGATTGTTTGCAATGACTATTTTATGGATGATCTGTTACTTGGGTTAGTTCTCAATCCAATGCCACTACGCTTCTATCCCTCAAGATTATCAATTACTCTCTCAGGCCATAGTACATTCATTACTACAACTACCTTAGTATAAATAAAAATGCAACAAAAAATTATAATTAAAGGCATACAATAGACTAGAAACGCAACAAAAGAGAATGTGAAAAGGACAAATTTACTGCTCTAGTTTCCTCGTAGAAGACTGAAGAACATACCACAACGGTGGCAAACATGTCAATAGCATGCCATCCAGTACCATAAAGAGTAAAAGCATATTGGTCAAAGAAACACAGTCAAACTACAAAACGAGTCAACCTATGACTCGTTATTGGGGCTGTCTTTAGGGGCAAAAAGAAAGGGCAGTAGCATTTGGCAGGGGGTTGTTGATAGGTGCAAGAATAACACTCCATGGAAAAAGCAATACCTATCTTTTGGGAGCTGGCCGATTCTTACTAACAGTACCTTGGATGGGATTCCTACATACACTATCTCAGTATGACTACAACAGTTGTAAGGAAATTAGACTCTATAAGGAGAAACTTCCAATGGGCAGAGAACTCAAACTGAAAAAAGACTCATCTGATCAAGAGGCAAACGGTTATTAAAGAAAAAAGGATGGTGGACTGCGGGTAAGGAATCTGAAATGCATAATAAAATACTTTTTTAATGGCTCTAGAGATATAGTAAGCAAAGTGATGAGATTTGGCAGCAAGTTTTGGATGCTATATATGGTGCAAAGTTAGGGTGGAAACAAAATCCTTCACAACTGAAAAGCTGTGGGGAAATCTGGAAGATGATTAGTGATTGATGGGATGAATTTTTACCGGTCACTAGATTAGAGGTGGGAAATGGTAGGAGGATTAGATTTTGGATGGACACTTGGTGTGGAAATGAGAGCTTCAAAAGCAGGTTTCCGGTCTTGTTCAACTGTGCTTTGAATAAAGAGGGTTATCTTGTAGAATTTAATTCAGCAACTGGATGGAGTGTTACTTTTAGAAGAAATCTAAATGATTGGGAAATAGACAGTTTTTGCCAACTACTACCTACAACAATTGAATTCATGTTCAATAGAACAAGACAGAGCAGACAGGTTAGTTTGGGTTAACAGTAAGGATAAGGTATTCTCGGTCAATAACTGCTACAAAATGTTGTTGCAACAGTTTAGTCCCTCACTGGCCTGGAAGATGATTTGGAAAACCAAATCACCTGTGAAAGCAGCTTCTTTTGGTTGACTAGCAGCCAGGGATGCTTGTCAAACACAGAACAAATTAAGGAGAGATTTTTCCTTGTGCAGCAAATGCTATTTCTGCAATTCATAGGAGGAAACCATTGAACATCTTTTCTTGCATTGCAGATTTTCAAGACAATGCAGGGAAATTTTCTTTAGCATAATGGGCATATCTTTGGTGTTACCAGAGAAAATTAGTAGCTTGTTGGTACTCTTTAAATAAAATCCTTACTTAACAAAAAAATGAAGCGATTGAATTAGTCTATTACTGATTTTGCATACTTACAATTGCATCAAAAACCCCATATACGGCCATTGCACCACCAACACCACTCTCTCCCATTGTAGGCTGAACGATATACTTTGTGAATTCAGCCCTGAAACACATTGTAAATCAAAATACAGCACAAGAAGCTCCAAAGTCTACTATAATGAACTATTAGAAGCATCATTTACCATACAAATGCTTGTTGTAAACCTGAATATGCAATAAGAGGGATGATCAAAAGCATTCTTATGTCTTGTAAAAGGGTAATGATAGACTTGAGCAAAGTTGCCACAGAAGAAACGGAACTAGCGGAGGAGTCTTGCTGTCTTGCCTCCTCTTTACCAGCTCTCTTACTTAAGAAGCACATCAAAACGGCACCAAGGGTTACGGTACAAACAAAAACCAAGAAAAGTACAGTTGTTCCACTAGTGCTTCCTCCCTGTAGCATCAGAAAACTAGCAAATCTTAGTGAAAGACAAAAAAGATCTTGAACAGTTGAGCATTTAATCTCAGTAGATGCTTACCTCTTCGTCTCTCATCAAAGCAAGAGTGATAAGATTTCCGACAAACTGCAGGATGATGAAAGTTATGTGCATGGAAATATCATGTGAGTAGAAATATATATTAAGAAGCTTTACTTGCAAAGTTCATAAAAGGTACCTGATGACTTGCAAATATTCCCCAGAATACACCATTGAATTTACCAATTATAACTGCTTCATTTAAGATATGATCATTTGCATGACTGCGTGCTGCAGAAGTAAGATATGTTCCCTAACCACAAATGACAAGATTAAGGTAATTGCTGAAGCCAAAAACCAAAGTTCAACTCCTAAAAGAAAGTCATACCTGCCCAACCCATATTATGGAGGCAGCAAAACCAAGGTATAAAGAAGCTGGGACCATGGTATACCTACAAGATAGTTTAATCAGTTGCTGACAATTGAAATTCACGAACATCCTAAACAAACATGTATCAAGAAAAAAAACACCCAAAACCTTACAAAGTGTTAGCATTAGGAAAGAAAGCATAATCCATAAAAGATGGGTAGTAGAAAAGGAAAACAGGAAAATTGTGTAAATGGACTAAATTTATATCTATGTTTGATGCAGGAAAGATAAGTACATGTCAAATAACTGAAACACAATTTTAAACATAATTAATTTTGAATAATTATATTTTAAAATCTCACAGGAATGAGGCAAGAATTAAACTTTGTAAAATCAAGATGAGAGAACTTTTAAAAATGTTCTGATCATTTATGAGGTATGTTAAAGGTCATTGACTAATTTCCTTAGCATTAGGCCCATTGCAAGCCCAAAATAAGATATACATAGGCTATAGCTCATTTATATCTTTTCAAATAAAGTATAACTTAGTCATATCCTAGAAAATCAAGAGAACACGCGTCTCATGGTAAAAATACAGGAATATACATGAAAAGAGAAGATTTACGGAAAGTAAAATCTATACTGGAAGTGCAACCAGACTAATGTACCATTAAGTCCCAGATGTAAGCATATGATTCACCTAGCACCTTCACTGCCGTATTTTCCAAAGTACCAAGCTCCCAAAGTAAATTTATGAGAAATGAAGAAAGGCAAAGAGTAATTGTAGGATGCTATGTCTATTATCCTGAAACATTCATTTTCAGAACACGACTTAGTCGCCGCTTCTATGTCTCGAATAGAAGAAATAGTTGTCTAACAGTGCATCAAATCATGTTAAATGTTGTCACTTTGGACCACATGAACCAAGCACATCTTTTGTCTGGTACATAAGGAAAGAAAAGAAGGCTCTATGCCTGATTCGAACTAAACTTGAGGGAAAAGAAGTCATAGAAAATATCCCCTAGGAAATTAAATCTTAGACCTATCAAAGGAAAAACTTTAGTCATACTACACTCTGAGTTCTAAGATCAAGATAGAATTGTTCAAGAAATCTCAAAGATGCAATACAGATACTACCCATTTAAATTATATTGACTTTAGTTCCTTTTCTTTTTTGATAAGGAACATTGACTTTAGTTGTTATGGAACAATGAAACAGCTCCCAACTTGGTTCTGATGACTTCTTCAAGTGAAAGGTAAGGAGGAACAGCAGAGTTATCCAGAGCCAACTAAAAGTCATCATAGTCTTCCAGGCCTACACACATCTATCGTGCATCATACCCAACTCAATAAACTCCTTTACAGCCCATTTGTTGCAGCCACAACAGAAAACGATGAATATTTGAATAAGCCACTAAATAAGTCCAGCCACAGCGATGGAAAAGATTAAAGCTTTAACTACACTATAATGCATTAGGACTACTATCAAGTAGAGACATCTGTAGTCTGTTGCTTATGGC
>JAJOOO010004558.1:0-18717 GCA_029582685.1 Solanum piurae | reverse complement strand
CGGGCTTATGGGGGCCTGAGTAGGTGGTCTTGTGTGTTGTTTGTACCTGCCGAGCTTATGGGGGCTGGGTTAGGTTGTTGTTTTATATTTTTTTGATAAGTATAGATTTAAGAGTAGGTCAGTACACTTATCTTATCCTTGATTTATTTATCAGATTATTCCAGTATATCAGGATACCTCATCATAGTCTATTGCCTTTCATACTCTGTACATTATTTTTTACTGACACCCCATTGCCTTGGGGGCACTGCATTCATGCATGCAGGTCCTGACAGACGACCAAGTAGACCTCCTCAACAGCAGGATTGACTTTTATCCGGTTGGCTAGCCCCTTTCCTCCGGAGTTGCCAGAGTGTGGAAGTTTGTTAGCTTTTGTTGTATATATTTTTATGGGTAGACTGGGGCCCTGTCCCACCAATCTTTACTACTCTTAGAGGCTTGCAGACTAGTGTGTGGGGTGTATAGCTACGTTATGGCCACACTGGCCTATGTGGTTGGTTTGCTGAAGCTTGTGAGCTGTTTGATGTATTGTATTGATATATACCTGCTTTTAGTTTTGGTATAGATATCATGGTGGCCTCGACGGCCCAATCAGGACTTCTGTGCTAGTTGGCTATTTATTTATATGATCTCCTGGGAGTAGCTGTTTCTTTTATAGATCAGTTGGCAGGGGCCTTGCCGGCCGATGGCTAAATTTTAAGCCGAGATATACTTGTTTGATTTCTTGATTGCGTGTGGCTGCCATGCGCTAGTAGCAAATGGTTTAGCAGGGTCGGCTCGGGCCTGAGTTTTGGCATTAGGAGCCAGTTGCGCCCCTTGAGTTTGGGGTGTGACAGATACGGTAGAGAATTCAATTACGAAGTGAAAGTCGTGTTCTAATCGGTTGTAGGAATAAAATTTATTGAAACCGTTAAAGAAAATCAAAGGGGTTGACAACTAGTGTCAAATGGGGGAATAAGGTTTGTCAATTAACAACTACGAAAATAGGGGATTAATCAAGTAGAAAGGGATACTTGGGGATGTGTTGCCAATTTCTCTATACGGGTAATTACTAATTACTTAAAGTCGTTGAATCTTAGTGGGTAGCCTAGGCTTTAGATGTAATAGCCATTAATCGATCAACTATCATGAATCAAGTGAATTCTCTCGAACCTCAACAAGCATCATACTATAAACAGCCCAAAACCTCAATTTATCTACTCTCTCGAGCAAGATTGGTAGAATCAAATTAAGATTCACTCTCTCGAGTTGAACCCACAACAACCCAATCACTACAATTATCAATTGATAACCTTAATTTTAAAACCTCTTTCTCAAGCAAGCATAGAATACTAGACTAGAACTGCATTTGCAACTACAATTCATAAGTTAAAACTAAACTATCAATCGAACCCACTTCAAAACAGCAATTAAATCAGTAATTACTAACACCCATAAGCTAATTTAGACAATTAATCACATAATCACACCCCCAAGAATGGGGGTTTTAGCCACACATTATAAAAAGTAGGAAAATATTACCGACTACGTTCTCCTTAAGCAGGGTAGTATAATTTGAGTCTTTAAAATGCTCAAATTTACCTTCAAAATCAAAACCCAACTTGAAAATCTACTAAAAACTCTAAGAATAGTGTTTGGAATCAAAAACTCAAAGTCTAACAATGGAGGGATTCTCAGTCACCCCATTTTCTCCTTTTAAAAATCAATTTATACATTCCCAAATTTTTGCCTTCAGGGTTATTCGATGGTATAAGTCAATCATTGCCAACCAGGTCGGCGACATGCTAGGTGTTACTCTCTATCGCCATTTTGTCCTATCTCTTCACTATTCCGACCCTAGAACTTTAGGCAATCAAAGTTGTTGTCGCCGATCCATTTGGCGGTTCACCAATCGTCCATGTCCATCGCCAAGTTGGCTTTTACCCAGGGCTGGCATGCTAGAACATTTGGTGAGCTGAAGTGCCTCTCGGCAAATTGTCATATGGCTTTGGCAATTGTCAACTTTCATTGTTTTAAGCTTTTGTCATCTTTTCTACTCCTTTTTATCCAATAATATCCTTTCCTTTCTCTTTTGCCTTCTTAGGTGCAAAATAGCATTTAAACATCAGTTTAGAGCACAAAATAGGAATCGAGGATACTAATACTATGAAAAACAAGCCTTAAATAAGTCAAAATCCCACACTCATCATCCTTCAATGCTCCTCCTAAGTTCAACAAAGAAAGGGTGTCTAACCCTAAGCCTCAAGGAGGGAATGGTAGTGGATATTCATTGCCTATGTATACATGTGCTAGGTGTGGAAAGAATCATAAGGGTAAGTGCCTAAACAGCATGGATGGTTGGTTCAGTTGTTGGAAGAATGGTCATAAGATGAGGGATTGCCCAATGCTCACGGCTAAAGGAAGAGAGGGCAAGAAAGCTCCTCCTAGTGGTTTGGGTTCCAATGCTCCAAGCAAAACTGATTTTATGCACTTCAGACTCGTGGTGAACAAGAGGGTTCTCCCGATGTGGTTATCAGTATGTTGAAAGTTTTCCAACTTGATATTTATGCTTTGCTTGATCCCGGTGCTACCTTGTCTTTTGTGACGCCATATATGGCTATGACGTTTGATGTTCTTACGGATGTGTTGTTAGATCCTTTTTCTGTCTCTACTCCTGTTGGTGATTCCATTGTGGCTAAGACGGACTATAGAAAGTGTCCTATTTTCTTGTCCCATAGAGTTACTCTTGGTTACTTGGTAGAGCTCGATATGCTAGATTTTGATGTTATCCTTGGTATGTATTGTGCTGCACTCATGGTATGCTTCTATTGACTGTAGAACTCGTGTAGTCAAGTTTCAGTTTCCGAATTATCATGTCCTAGAGTGGAAGGGGGGAAATTATATGCCTAAGGGTCAATTTGTCTCTTATTTTAAATCTAGAAAGATGATTTCTAAGGGTTGCATTTACCATCTAGTTAGGGTGAGGGATGTAGATTCTGAAAACCCTACTCTTGAGTCGGTCCACGTTATTAAGGAGTTTCCAGAAGTGTTATCAGATGATTTACCACGTATTCCTCCCGAGAGGGAAATAGACTTCAGTATTGGCCTTCTCCCAAATACGCAACCTATTTCTATTCTTCCTTACCGTATGGCTCTGGCAGAATTAAAGGTGTTGAAAGAACAATTGAAAGATTTGTTGGATAAGGGTTTCATCCAATAAAGCATCTCTCCATGGGGTGCTCCAATTTTGTTTGTTAGAAAGAAAGATGGTTCTCTTCGTATGTGTATTGACTATCGTCAGTTGAACAAGGTTACTATTATGAATAAGTATCCTCTTCCAAGGATAGATGATTTATTTGACCAACTTCAAGGAGCAAGTTACTTTTCCAAGATTGACCTTAGGTCGGGTTATCACCAATTGAGGGTGAAAGAGATGATATTCTGAAGATGACTTTTCAAACTCGGTAAGGTCATTATGAGTTTTTGGTAATGTCATTTGGGTTGACTAATGCTCCGGTGGCATTTATGGATTTAATGAATAGGATGTTTAGACAATACCTTGACATGTTCGTAATTGTGTTCATTGATGACATATTGATCTATTCGAGAAGTGAGAATGAGCATATTGATCATTTGAGGATCGTGTTGCAAATTCTTAAGGACCAACAACTCTTTGCCAAACTTAGCAAATGTGAGTTTTGGCTAAGGTATGTGGCTTACGTTGGCCATATTGTTTCAAGCAAAGGTATTGAGGTATATCCTAAGAATACGGATGCGGTCAAGAGTTGGCCTAGACCTCTAACTCCTTCAGATATTAAAAGTTTCTTGGGTTTAGACGGTTACTATAGAAGGTTTGTTGAGGGGTTCTCTTCAATTGCCTCTCCTTTGACTGCTTTGACTCAAAAGAAGATTAAGTTCATATGGTCCAAAACATGTGAGAAGAGTTTCAGAGAGTGGAAGGATAGACTTACTTCCACTCTGGTGTTGACTTTACCGGAAGGGATAGATGGTTTTGTGGTTTATTGTGATGCCTCTAGAATTTGTTTAGGGTGTGTGCTTATGCAAAATGGAAAAGTTATTGCCTATGCCTCAAGGAAAGTTAAGATTCATGAGAAGAATTACCCTACCTACGACCTTGAACTAGCAGCAGTTGTTTTTTCCTTAAATATTTGGAAGCATTATTTGTATGGCGTTCATGTAGATGTGTTTACCAACCACAAGAGTTTGCAATATGTGTTTAATCAGAAGGATCTAAATCTTCACCAAAGAATATGTCTTGAACTATTGAAAGATTGTGACATGATTGTTATCTATCACCCAGAAAAGGTAAATGTGGTGGCGGATGCTCCTAGTCAGTTATCGATGGAAAGTGTTACTTACATTGAAGAAGAAAAGAAAGAGTTGGTTTGATGTCACGACCCAGGGGTAGACCCTAGATGTAACATGGCGTACTAGACCCCAAAAGGCCTAACACAAGCCACTTAGCATATCATAACATAAAGTACATAGAAATGATGTGGAAATTTTAAAACGTTATCCATACAATCGAAGTCTTTTATAAAAGCAAGTGGAAGTCTAGACCTGTCTCAATTAGCCATTTATTACCATCCTTGAATCAAAAAAGGGTCACAGCCCTTTCAACATAATCCAAAAATGAAATACTAGAAAGGAACTACAAATGACTCATCCATCCTCGAATCATGAGGACTCAGCACAAGCTAGGAGAATAGTCGATCCAAGCTTGAACTAAATGAAGATCACCTCAAACACCGGACCATACACTTGTGGAAAAAAATGTAGGAAAATATGGGTTAGTACAAAAATGCACGAAGTATGATAGTCATGCATAAGAACCTTTAAAAACATGCTAAAAAGGGACATTTTAGTTGAAACCATGCTATATGCCAATTTTGAACATTATCTTAGAGATAGTTAGAAAACGTAACTCATAAACATAACTCATATATAGGTCATCATAGCATAAAGGATAACAACATAATCATAAGCATAACCTCCATCATAGACATAATGTAACCATTAATCATCATGAGGCATAATTCATATACATAGTCATTACTTAGATCATCATATCATAACAGAACCATCTCATAAGTAACCCTAAGTCATACTTGTGCAATGCACGAATAAGATCTCATAATCCCATCCATACTAAGTACCACTTTTAGGCCACCAGAATCATACTTACCATCCTTTGATCTCATCCTTAGTTTAATACTCATAGATAAGGAAAGCAACTCATAGCAACAATCCACATTAAGCATACATCATTTCATTGACCTTCATAGCATAAGAGGAACACACCATAACTACTCTCAAAGCCTACTTGTGGAATGCATGAATGAGATCCCATACTCCCACCCACACTAAGTAGAGCTTCTTGAGGAGCCATAGTTCATAATCATTCATAGTGGGTATAAGCCTTAACCGACATAGACCATGTGAGCTAAACATGGAATCCGGTGTTACCCACACCAAAAATGGTGTCCTACTTGCCTAAGGTAGAACCATTAACTTAGCTTAGGTGGATCCAGTAGCTAAAGACCTATGAGGGTACATAGTTATGGGACAAGGAGATTGATACTAGATACCCCGCCTCAACTTACGTGAGGACATCCATCTCAAGAGATTGCTACTAGAAACCTCGCCTCAACTCACGTGAGGGCTTCCATCTCATATCAATATCCACTCGATGCTAAGCATTAATCCCCACGGAGTACTTATCATAACATTACTTGAGTTCATTTTTATGGAGGAATGTATCAACACTCAATCCAACATCATTCATAAGATAGCTGCTAGATTTAGTAGGTGATAATAGCCTTTCAACCTAAGAATCCCCGTATTGTGAGAAAACCTTTCACAACATGTCATCATCATTCACAGGTGTATAATTGAGAATAGCATTTCAATCAACACAACATCATTATCATAAATCATGGATACTTCATTCATAGTCATGCATAGGTGTGTGTGTGAGAATAACCTTTCAACAACACCACAATTACATCATTGTCATAATCACTTTACTCTCAAAGTGTTCTTAAAGCATAAACATAAATTTCATAATCATACATAATTCTCATAATTTGCCCTTCAAGGACCATAGATCACATTCAATCAATACATATAAAATTACCACATTATACATGGATAATAACATGATTCAATTAGCACAATTACTACAAGCATAATCTCACAATATTCTTCTATAATTAACAAACCCACATCACAAGATCATAATTGAGTAATATGGGGGTTTCATGGGTTCTTGAGGGAATTCAACATAAAAAACATAGGAATTCATCAATTAATACATAATATATCATAAATCAATCATTAGAATGTTTTTGAAAGGAACCCAATAGATTGAAGTCAAACCCCAACTTTTGGGATTTCTAGCTTCGAAATTGGGGGTTTTGAAGGGGCTCCATGGATGGATTCTATCCATGGATGAAGAGATACCATACCTTAGTGAAGAATTCCCATGAATTTGAGCAGAAAATATAGCTTCTTTAACACTAGCTCCAACTTTCTTCTTCTTCTTCTTTGAAGTTCTAGAGAGAGAAATTTTGGAGAAGATGAACTCTTTTGGGTTTCGGGAAATAATGAAGTGAATGGGTTGGTTAATGACTTTAAAAAGGCTTATATAGGTGTATTAAAACTATACAAAACGACCTCACTTACTAACTTAAAGAGGAATTACCTACAATAACCCCCACTTTAAAGTGGGGTCCCCAGGCCTCACGACCCATCAAGTGTACCACGGCCCATGAAGGTGCCCGTGGTCCCTTGACCAGTAGCTATGCTACTTGACACAATCCCTCACAAGGTGAAGGCAACCCCATGAGCCTTCCCACGGGCCGTGGTCTTCACCACGAGCCCTGAAATGGCTCGTAAAGGGGAGCCTTCTTGGGGAAGACCTTCGGGGCTCACTGCCTCACCACCACGGGTGGAACTGCAGGTCATGGTGGCCACCACGGGTCGTGAAGACCCTCGCGGTCATGGTGGGCAGTGGCTAGGAACATTTTGGGCAGCCTTGGCCCCCTTGCCTTGGCCCTTGCCCTCTTTCCTTGGCTCAACCCCTTCTTCCTTGACATTAACCTTCACGTTTAGCTCTAGTTTTCCTACTAATTTCTGAGGTTTTACATTTGAGATGTTCATAGATTGGCCCGATTGGGTGTTCGGTTAGTAGACTCTACCAAGGATGGTAATATGGTCCACAATGGTTCAGAATCATCTTTAGTGGCGTATGTGAAAGCCAAGCAAGGTCTTGATCTAATTTTGGTCGACTTAAAAGAAGCGGTGCTTAAGAAATTCGTTGAGGCTTTCTCCCAAGGGGGATATGGTGTCCTTAGATATCAAGGTCGTTTGTGTGTTCAAAATGTTGATGACTTGAGAGAACATATCTTGCTAGAAGACCATAGTTCTGGTATTCCATTCACCCGGAGCCACCAAGATGTACCGTGACTTACGGGAAATCTATTGGTGGAATGGGATGAAGATGGATATTGTGGAATTTGTGACTAAGTGTCCTAATTGTCAACAAGTGAAGGTTGAGCAATAAAAACTAGTAGGTTTATCTGAAGACATTAGTATTCCTACTTGGAAGTTGGAAAATGTGAAGATGGACTTCATTGTTGGTTTGCCTCGCACTCGATGACGATGTAACAACCCATATTATGCATATGCTTGTTATATTCTTGTGATACTTGACATAGTCTTATAGTATAGGTGAGGGACCATGATTATTATATGATTAGTGTTGGTTTAAACTAGCTTGGAAGGTGATGTGATGCCTTGCACGTTTCAGCATGTGTACTGCAAGTTAACTCCAACGGGAGTATTTAAAGAGATAGTAAGGTAGTAATTGAGCTTAAAGTTGAAAGTTAAGTGCTAAGTTAAAGCAAAAGGGATTGATATTTAGAAAATGGAATAAAACAAGTAAGTTGCTTGCTTGACTTAACTAAGCTAGTAGGTGACAAGTAGGTGCATCACCTACTTTGACTTATTGACCAGTCCGAAGGATCAAGTAGGTGCATCACCTACTTTGACTTATTGACCAGTCCAAAGGATCAAGTAGGTGCATCACCTACTTGAGCTATATGGATCTAGTTAAAAAGGTCAAGGTTTATGGATCAGATTTGGGCCTATGCTAATGGACTCACTTGAGGCCCAAACTAAGTTAAATAAAAGGAAAATGAAATTTAAGCCCAGCAGCCAAATCTGTCAAGGCCCAATATTTAAGCCCAACTGAAAGCAAGTAGGTGCATCACCTAATTTGACCTTTTGAGCTGCTTGATGTACATAAGCAGGTGCATCACCTACTTGACCAATTAGTGGCTGAAAATGAAGCTTTCTAGAGTATATTCTTAAAGGTGAAGAAAGCTCAATATAAGATATATTGGTTGCTATTCTCACTCAGTTTAACACACAATATTGAGGATTAACTCCAGCTCTCTCTCTCTCTTTTCTCTTAAGGATTAAAACAGCAGCCTTGAAGCTCTTCTAGGGTTCTTGAAGAAACCCTCATCTCCGCAAGAAAAGGTAAGTGAAAACACTTATGGATTTAGCTTAATTATCCCATGGATGATTGGGAAAATATGTTATTCATGCTCAAGTATAAGCATAAAGGCATAATATTTCCAGAAGCTACTGCTCACTTCCTTGGTTATTAAGATAATTTTCTCTTCTTCTTTGGTTTAAGTGTGAAGGGAAGTTGAAGTTCTAGAGGAATTCAAGTTATAAGGAGAAGTTGTAGAAATTGAGGTAAGGTGACTGCTCCATTTTCTTTCTCCTTATGTATGAGTTTGAGTGAGGAATTATGGGTGTGCTGTCATAAAAACTCAAGGGGGTAGTGAGTTCAATAATCGGTTGTATGATAAAGAATATTTGAGGTTGTTTTATGTGTATTGTTGTTGGTGCAGCTTGGGTAATCTTGGAAAAGGATATATAATGTATTTATTGGGCAGAGAAAGAGGGTGTGGTGATACACATTCTTTTGAGGGTTGTATGGGCTCATTATCCGTCAAGCTAGCTACTGTTTTATGAGACACACGGTGTGATAGCTGCTAATTTTAGTTTATCATGACTTATATTGTAGATTGAAACCTAAAAAGGGAGGCTGAATCGTGATAGTTTTATTGGTCAGAGGATAAGGTATGTAATATTCGATTCAATATTCTTCAGCATGAAATCTGATACTTGCAATTAATATCAATAAGTGAATTTCCTAAGTTCTATTCTTAGTAAAGGAAACATGGTGGCAGCGTATGATCTCCAAATAGCTAATAATATTTCCCCCTCTCCTTTAAGTATAGAATTACTTCATTATATGTTCACTACTCTATACGTGTGTAATTATCCTCCTATGTGCTGGTATAGAAATGGTATTTGCAAAAGCAAGTTTGGTGAATCCTCTTTTTACTCAATTGAAGTGAATTGTGTCATTTAAGCTCACAAGTAATGCATTGATGTTACATAACTCCTTATGTCATTGTTACTGCCTTGAAGAAATGTTTTCATGTCTTCTACTACTGGTCCGTAGTTCCAAATATAAAAAATGATTATGACCACCAAAACAACAATCTCAAAGATTAAAGAATCTAAGTGAAGCAATCTGTATAATTAAGGGTGGCAGCTCAGGGGCGAAAGTGTAGCATGGGCCGATCCCAATTTGTGTAATTATGAGGACCGCATCACAGGGGTTAAAATGCCTAGCATGGGTCATCCTCTTCTACCACTGATCAGCTGGTCATTCGTATCACATGCCTTATAAAGATCATACCACACAAAAAGGTAAAGAAAAGAGTGTAACATACATGATCCCACAAGAGTTAACAAAGGTGGTCTTCTGTTCTGATTTATGCACACATATATTGATACTTGGTTTCATTCGAACTCTTATTTTATATATGTTATTGCCTTACATATTCAGTACATTTTCTCATACTGACGTCCCTCGCGGGGGACGCTACATTTCATGTTGTAGGCACAGGTACGTCAGCTAGTGGACCTCATCAATAGGAGCACACGACACTCAACTACTTTTGGTGAGCTCCAGATTGATTCGGAGCTTTACTGATTCCTTGGTAGATTCATTTTGGTGTTGTATCGTAGTTAAGGGTAAGGCGGGGTCTGTCTCGACCTACTCTAAGGTTTTCTATCTTTTAGAGGCTTTGTAGACTTATGTATATGGTTCAGTTGCGTCTTAACAAGTTGTGGCCTCAACGGCCAAGTCTTGTATATAAGTTTTGGGTCTACTTATGTTGGTTTGTATCGCTGCATCCTATGTGACCTTGTCACAAGATTGTCATAGTTATATGCATAGTAAGCACAAGTTACATGTTGGTTCTCTCGGGCCTTTAGGGCATCGGGTGCCTGTCCGTCTTAATGGGATTTGAGGCTTGACAGACAATATGACTCGATTTGGGTTACAGTAGATCGGATGAAGAAATTGGCTCATTTTATTTCTTTCAAGGTTTCCTATTCGGCGAAAGATTATGCTAAGTTGTACTTAAGAGAAATGGAAAAATTGCATGGAGTGCCTTTGTCTATTATTTCCGATCATGGTACCCAATTCACTTCTCAGTTTTTGAAGTCTTTCCAAAAGGGTCTTGGTATTCGTGTTAAGGTTAGTACGACCTTTCATCCCCAAATCGATGAGCAAGCACAGCATACTATCCAAACTTTGGAAGATATGTTGAGAGCTTGTGTGATTGATTTTAAGGGCAATTGGGATGACCATTTGCCATTGATTGAGTTCACTTATAGCAATACTTATCACTCGAATATTGATAATGCCCTATTTAAGGCTTTATATGGTAGGAGGTGTAGATCTCATATAGGTTGGTTTGGCGTGGGTGAAGTCACCCTACTAGGTCCTGAGTTGGTATATGAGGGCATAGAGAAAGTTTGACTTATTAGAGAAAGGTTGAAAATGGCTCAAAGTCGGCAAAAGTCATATGTCGATGTAAGAAGAAGAGATCTTGAGTTTGATGTTCATGATTGGGTTTACTTCAAAATTTCACCCATGAAGTGTGTAATGAGGTTTGGTAAGAAAGGAAAGCTCAGTCCTCGTTATGTAGGCCCATATCAGATTTTGAGATGTGTTGGTAAGGTTGCTTATGAATTAGATTTGTCAAATGAGTTGGCATTGGTGCATCCGGTTTTCCATGTCTCTATGTTTAACAAATGTAATGGTGATCCAACATCCATATTTCCCTTAGAAGGTTTGGGAGTTAAGAAGAATCATTCTTATGAAGAAGTACCAATTGAGATTTTAGACCGACAAGTCAAAAAGTTGAGAAATAAAGAAGTAGCTTCCATGAAAGTGTTGCAGAGGAATTAGTTAGTTGAGGGTTCTACATGGGAGGTCTAAGCCATTATGATATCTTTATATCCTTATCTCTCTCATTCTACTCCTACTCTATCTTGAGTTAATGGGTTCCTCATGGTTCACTCTTTGTTTTTGGAGTCATGTATCTTGAATATTTCCATGATTTCCTTACTATACATGATTCATGAAAAGCTTAATTGTTTGTTGAGAAAGTGAGTCAATTTGAGTGATTTCTACATGTTTATGTGCATTTGAGTATGGATTTCATGTAGACTATATGATATGATGATATTCGCATGTTTTAGCTTAGAGTTGATGTTTCCTCCTCGGATGTTAGCATGGAGTTGATGTTTCCTCCTCAGATATGTGTATTGCATGCATGATGGGCTGTTAGATTTAGTTCCACCCCTTTTATGATGGTTTGATTACCTCTTCGCTTGGAGTTGATAATTCCTCCTCGGTTATATGTATGTAGATGAAGTTGCATTGATGGTTGAGTTGTTAGTTCCTCTCCTACTCTTTTCATACTAGCTTGAATCTCATTCGAGGATGAATGATCCCAAGGGGAAGATATTGTAACACCACGGGTCTGAAAGAGGGTAAGATAGCAATTTTTAGAAGTTGCTGGTGCCAATTGACGACGACCAACCACGGCTCGTGGATGGGACCACGGATCGTAGGTGTGGTCCGTGGTTGGTCACCCCCAGCCTTGATTCATAGGTCCAGAACCACGGCCTGACCAATGGACTGTCGGTCAGACCACGATCTGTGGTTGAGGGCCCATGGTCCAGACCCTCAAATCTTAGCTTGTGAACACAATCGACGACCGTGCAGGATAGACCATCATTCAGTCCACAGTTCGTCGGCAGTGGTCCGTAAGTCGGTAGGTCGGCAGTAATTTTAGGGACAGTTGGGTTTTTTCCTAATTATTTTATCCCCATACTCGTTTTAACCTTCACTAAGACCCCTATATAAGTAATTCCAACCCCCAAAATTAGATCATTCACTTCATTTTATTCAAATTCACCAAAAAGAAGAACTCTTAAATATTTCTCTCTCTAGAAAGCTTGAAGAAGAAGAAGGATTCAACCTAGGGTTTCAAGTCAAGTCTCAATTCCTCTATTGAAGATAAGCAATTGGCTTTGAGCTATGATAGTTTTCATTTGTGGATTCCTTCCATTCATGGAGTTCCCAAATCCTCTTATTTTCAAAGTTAAAAATTCTCAATTGAGTTAGGGTTTTCTTCAATTGTCATGGGTTCTCTTGATTATTGATTTAAATGATTGAATTATGATCTCTTATGCATGAATTGATGAAATACTATGATTTTATGATGATTCCCCTATGAACCCATGCCCCATGTTTTATAGTTATAATCATGTGATGTGGGATTTTGATTATCAAAGGAGAGTTTTATGAAATTAAGCATGTATTGATGGAATTGCATGAGTTTATGATGAAATGCTTATTGAACCCGTGTTTTCTAAATGTTGATGATTGAAAGTGGGTTTGAACCTTGAAAGGTGAATTATGGAATTATGCATATTCTTATTAAATCTATGAAAATGTTTTAAGGATGCTTTGAGAGTAAAGTATCAATGATGATATTGTTGTTATGTTATTGAAAGGATTTCTCATACACACATAAAATCATGATTGTGAAAGGTTTTCTCACATAATAAGGATTCTAAGGTTGAAAGGTGTTCTCACCTAATTGAATCAAAGATTAAGAGCTATTTTAATGAAATTTAGCTTGGATTGGTTATTGAATGATACCTTTCCATGGATAATGACTTAGCTTGGATTGGCAAGATGACATGCCCTTCCATGGATAATGAGTACAAGTGAGAAATGAATATTCTGTGGGATTTATGCTTAGAACCGAGAGGATATTAAGATGGAAGCTCTCCCGTTAGTAGAGACATGGTTTCTATAAGCAATCTATTTATCCCTTACATATGTTCCCCCATAGGATCATTGTCTAGATATACATTAGCTAGTGGATCAACCTAAGCTAGAAGTTCATGGTCATTACCTTAGCAAGTAGGACAACCCTTTTCGGTGTGGGATACACCAGGGATCATGTTATAGCTCACACGGACTCTATGTCAGTTAAGGCTACTTCCCACAATAATAATGAACTAAGGTTACTTCAAGAAGTATCTCACATGTGTTCAAAGGTTTTAAATAATGTTAGCTTGCATTGACCATGTTTTATGACTTATGTTTTCTAACCCTTTTTATATCGTGTTTTAACTTGATCAATTGCATGTCATGAAATGTCCTCTTATAGCATGATTTAAATGTTTTATGCATAGCTATCATACTTGGTACATTATTTTGTACTAATGCATACTCTTTGCCTACATTTCCCCAAATGTAGGGTCCGATAGTCAAGTTTCTCAGTTTCATGGCTAGTGGTTGATTACGGGGTTCCCAGTTTTGGTGAGTCCTCATGCTTCAAGGACGGAGTTTTATTGTTTCAGTTTTCTTTCTTATTTCTAGTTTTGTACATGATGTATGGGCTAGGCCCAATTTTATTCTATTGTATTAGATGGCTATTGAGACAAGTGTTTTAGACTTCCGTTTTAATTTTATCAAACTTTGGACTTGAAATGTTGTCTTTACTTCTTTTGTTCTATTTCTTATGTTATGTATGCTAAGTGGATTGTATGAAGTCTCTCGGGATCTTATACGCCATGTTACATCTAGGGGTAGCCCCAGGTTGTGACATTCTGTATTGATGTAAGCCTTGCAATGAACATCGCACGCAAGCTTATTAATTTTTAGAGTTGTAATAAATAATTATATTTGAAGTGTCATGTGTGGTGAAGTCTTACTTAAAAGCATGATTGTTGAGTCCAAGATTTTGCCTTGTTATTTTAATTATCTAGCATTGGTGAATGCAAAAACTGATCTTGGGCACAAATTTTGAGAGGGAACCCAAATGTTCGTATATTTTGTGACTACTTGGTGAGGGTGTGCAACCATCTTGGCACCATTTGAGCCTAAACCATTTGTTGTCAACCTTATTGAAACTCCTTCAACCAAATAAGTCCCTAACTTCTCGCCCATAAATCCTTTTCTAAGCATTGATTTTCTTGAGTAGCCAACTTAGGCCAAAAGCCTAAGTTGGGGATGTGGAAAGGAAGGAGGAAAGAAAGTCAAGTGAAAAAGAAAAAAAAAGAGTGAGACTCAACCTTGAGGTTTGTAGCAAACAGAAGAAACCCCTCCTAACAAAAAAAATGTGAGCAAAAGCTTGAAAATTGAATCAAAAAAGAAAGTCTGATGAAATATAAGGGTGTCCAATAAATTGAGTGAAAATTTGAGTTTTGAGTCTCCAAGTGAAAAGAATGAAAAGAACTTGAGAAGAGAGGAAGATGAGTACAACAATGCTTTGAAAAGCTGAAGTCATTGAGCCAAATTGACCATACATTTACCCTCATCCTCATCACAAGTCTGAAGAGGCCCTTGAGATCTTGCATAAACTAGGTTGTATGATGATTGGAAAATATGGGTAAACCTATGAGATGAAGCTTGCATGTATTTCTCTTTCGGAGTGTGAAAGTTGTATTGATTCCTAACTTCTTTGTGGATGTGCATTGTGAAAGCATGGAATCGTTTTTGTTCTAAGGGCACTTGAATGCTTTTGTTGAAACATGGTTTTACATTAGAAAGGAACACTAATGAGCTTTATCTGGGATTGATAACGAATAATCATCATTAGAAGCTTTTTGAGCATGATTGAGTATTGCATAAAGTTGTTAGTAGTCTTCTGATAGCACTTACATGCTAACTCCTATTTGAGAATTGTTGTAGACATCCTTGTTGAACTAATTGTATTCTTGATTTACTTGAGGACAAACAAAAGGTTAAGTTATGGGTGTTGATAAGTGGTAGATTTACACTCATTTGAGACTTTTTTAGTTCAACAATTAGTCTCATCAATGCCTATTTATGTCATATTCTAATGATATTTTGATTTTTTGAAGTTATGAAGGCTAAAGGACAAGGCAAGGATGAATACATGAAAAAGAGGCCAAAAACATTGAAAGGAGTACAAACTCCCAACTGATAGTCGCCTAATCAAAAGGGGATTGCCCAATTGGCCAGACCTCACCCAAGTTGATAGTATTCACAATTGAAAATATTCAAGCTAGGTCGGCAAACTAAAGTTGAAATGGCGATTCGCTGGAGTTGATTGAGCGACTAAAAGATCCATCACCGAAGGTGACAGACGCTTGAGTAAAAATGAAGTCTTAATGGGAGAAAAAGGTGGTAACTGGAGATCCGCCGAATGTGAAAGGACGACTCAATCGAGTTCGCCAACTGAGGTTCAAACACCTGAAGCATGAATCAAAAGAAGAGCAAACGGCGATCCATCGAAAGTGTAAGGTGAGCCTAACTAATGTCGCCGAACAGGTCGTGCATGGAATTTTGGACTAATTGTGGGAAACTATAAATAGTCTAAAAGAGAAAGAAAATGTATCAGAATTTGTAGGAGATTTTATATTATTAGTTTTTATCAAATTTAAGAGAGACTTAGTAGAAACTAGTCGTTTACCCTTTGAGAAATACTCTTAGTTTTTGGAGTTTTTGAACAATCTTGTAATTGACAATTGAAGGTTCAAATCAAAGTGGGTGTTGGAGATTATTGCTTAATTTCAACTCTCCAATGGCTGAAAACATAATTGGTATAATTCTTTTTCCCTTTATGATGCTTGGCTAAAATCCCAAATCTAGGGGTGTGATTATGGGGTTGGTATTGATTTAATTTAGTGGGTCTTGTGTCTTGCTCTGCTTTACTTCTTAATGTTCATGGATTTGAGCTAATTAGCATGGAGTTACTTTATGGGTTAATATTACAAACTTAATCCTAGTCTAGATCTTCGATTGATGCTCGAAAGAGATAGATTAAAGTGGGTAAATAGCTTGATGCATGCAATTTGGGTTTGATTTCTATAGTTTGCTCGAAAGGGAAATTGTGGCTCAATTCTAGTTATTAAATATGCTCGAAAAAAGAGATTTTTGTAAGTTATTGAGTTGATTTTTGATTCACATAGATGAGACCGAAAGGAGATTCTATGATATGATGTTTTGAGATCGCAAAAAATATTAGTGTCATTGAAGATTACTCAGCATATCCATGATTGTTTAGCATTATTAAGCAAGTACATGTACCCTTATTTGACATCGATACCAATCCCCACATCCCTAGATCATCTCTTACTTGTTTGAATCCCTAATTTTAGTTTAATTGTGATAATTGATATCGAATCCCTTTTCGTAAATTTGATGGAATCATCCACCCACTTGCTCTAATTGCTATAATGAATCGATTTGCATTCTTAATTTTCTAATTGAATTCCTTGTATTATATCACTCCTTGTGGGATTCGACCCCGACTCTATTATTGAGTAATTTTATTGCTAACGTTTGCTTACTCTTCTAATTATTTTTAAGAGTAGTTTGAGTGTTATCAATCATGTCCTCAAATTCATGAATATTGTTTACTCAAAGAGGGTTCATTTAAATTTCTTTAAATTCCTCGAGACTTCATCTCCCGAACAATGTAATCAAAATTAACCTTCATTAAATCTCAAAAACATTATTTAAATTAATAAGTATTAACGTATCGATTACATAATACCTTTACAAAATAATAATATTTCATGGTCTCGATAATATTAATTTTGAAAGATTTTATTGTAATAGGTATTGAGAAATGATTTGAAAATAAATAATTAATAACTTAATGTTGAGGGTAAAATAACAAAAAAAAACCTTGATAGTAATAAGCTTTAGGGTGAAAAAGAAATTTCTTGACATAATACACATAGGATACAAATTATTATATAGGATGCTACGTAGGGAGTATATGCCTATTTTTTTAATTTAATACTCCCTCTGTCCAATAATAGTTGTCCACTATTGACTTTACACAGAGATTAAGAAATAGTAAATGATAGGGGTAGTCTTACCAAATCATTCTTATTAAATATAAGTTGTCTAGACATTCAAAAATGAATATATTTAATAGCAAGGGTAAAATAGAAACAAAATGATCAATTATTTATTGGTTTTACAAACTAGACAAGTATTGTTGGACATTCCAAATTAATATAGTGGACAAGTAAATATGGACGGAAGGAGTCCAAGTTAAAGTGCATATATATGTACACACAAAATTAGAGGACATAATTATTGAAACAAGTTTAAAGACATTTATGTATTAAGCCTTTTTATTTTGTATTCTTTCAAAAATAGAAAAGGCTTTAAAATGCTCTTAACCTATTACAAATGGTTCAAAATTGTCCTCTTTCCACCTATTGGCTTTTTTTTAATCAATTTTTGGTCCATCACTGGACTGATTTTATTGAAATAAGGCAAAAGAAAAGTCAGTCTTTACATAGTAAGACTAGGCCCCAACTGCCTGGTCCAAAATGAAAACAAAAGGTTTCCTAATCTCTAGACCATACTTAGAAATACTCTTCTCCTTTTGTCCCCACTTTTTGTTGTTCTTCATCTGGGTATCTTCCAGCTCCATGGCTCTGTCGATCATCTTCACTCGCCTTTGGTAAGATCCAAACTTACTTTCATTTTGTTCTGTTTTTGCCGATCTGACCTCTCGTTCTTTCTAGATTGTCGGTGTTTTATCCCCAAGTAAATGATGGATCAAGATAACGTGTGTAGACGCCTCCTCGTGAGTTCTCCTTCCCTTTATTTTTATTTTGCTTCCATTCAGCTGGTTCACCTTTGTGTTCCTCCTTATTGTTTCTTCTTCTGGAATGTTGTGGTGGAAGACTCTATTTATCCCTTTGTTTGGTGATGCATCTTGGTTACAAGAGAATTTAGCTAGATTAATCTCAAATATATTGTCATCTGCAAGGCAAAAAAACTTATATTTGTGCTTCTTATTTCCTTTGGGTTTGTCATTAATATAACCCCCTTTGTGAATCTTTGTGTTATGTGTCTGTGTTTTTCTTCCTTCCTTGTTGATTCTTGTCTTCATCATTGCTTGCTTATTCTCCGAGTCCTAATCCTTAAATTAGGGATCTGTGATGTAACGACCCGAGAGCACCCCCTAGCCGTTACATGCGTATTCGACCTCTCAGAGGTCTTATACCAGCCTTAGCATTCATTCATCGCATAGATCATTTAAATCACTAAGAATTTAAAACTTTTATTCAATAAAACCATAAGACTTCAAGAGTCATCAACATTTGAAAACATCAATACGCAAGCGGAACTACTAAGTCTCTTTAGCCAATCTTAGACAAGAACTTAAAATATAATAAGGGACACGGCCCTTTACAAATGAAATGAAACTTAAGTGTCTATTACAATGACTAAGAAACTTCTAAACATAGTCCTCGAATCTT
>JAJOOO010004557.1:0-18860 GCA_029582685.1 Solanum piurae | reverse complement strand
TTAATTATATATGTCAACGTTTGAACAATAGTTAGACAATAACAAAGATTCCAATGTTTCTAATTATATGAGAAAAATTAGAGTAGCAAATTATGTCGTCATATTTGAGTGATTGCTTTAAATATTATCTTAAATGCATATAAAATGAAGTGATCTTGATAAATATATATTTCTATATAATTTTAGTGGGGTGCATCAATAAAATGAATAAAATTGACACTTTTTTTATTTTTTAAAAATTTAGTATAAAATAAAAATCTCATGTCAACAAAATTTAATGAAAAAATTATTTAGATTGGTAAAGTGATTTTCTCAAGATAATTATTCATGATTGAGTGACTTTCTAAGATAACTATACATAAGTGAGTGACTTTTGAATTTATAAATATTTTTTATGACCGCGCGAAGCGCGGAAATGTTCACTAGTTGAGTGATACTTTAGGTACAAAACTCACATTCTTGATGATTTAGGCATGAGACTAAAAAAATAAATGAGATAGTTTAGATCTGTTTTTGACCCTCAACTTTAAATCTTTTATTAAATGTGTGTATATTAAACATATCTTATTAATTGTACTTTAGACCTCTAAATTTAATTATTTAATACTACACAAGATCATTTGGTGGGTGGAATATAGTGGATATCTAACCTTATCCCTTAAGGGTGACATTTGAAAAATAATACTACTTTCTATGTTTCAATTTATGTGATACACTTTTCTTTTTAGTCCATTTGAAAAAGAATGACACATTATTATATATTTAGTAAGCGTATAGACATGCAATTTTATATCATGAGATGAAATCAACGTTTGGACATGATATGAAGTCTCAAATTCTCCAAAAAGTTTGCTTTGAGAATTTCATATCATAACTTCACATTTTTCAAACAAAATTTGATTCACAAATTTATATTTTATAGAAGAAAAAAATCACTATTTATATTTACCAACTATTTACTTCATATGTAAATAAAATTTATAGTTGATATTAGTACTCTTATCAATCTTTAAATCATTTATATTGGATATAACAATTACTCTCACCAATCAAATTTATTAGTTGATATTATTACTCTTACCAATATTAAAATCATTTATTGGATATAACCATTACTCTCACCAACCAAATTTATACTCCATCCGTTCCATTTTATGTGGTATCCTTTCATTTTTAGTCCATTCAGAAAAGAATGTAATGTCACTTACTGTAATTAGAAACAATTTAACTTTAAAATTCTCATTTTACCTTTAATGAAATGATTTCCAGCCACACATTTAAGGATTGTTATAGACCACAAGTTTCAAAAGTTTTTCATTTTTTCTTAAATTTCTTGCCAAGACAAATGGTGCCACATAAAATGAGACGTAGGAAGTAGTTAATATTATTACTCTTACCAATCTTTAAACCAATTATATTGAGAAATGCATGCTCGGGAGATTGTCCATACTATTTGGAATGATTATATTGAAGAGTAGTATACACTACAACTCATGTTCCATTTAATTTTTTTATAGGATTAAAGTTCGATCAACAAATGTTGTATTTTTTACAATAGCTTTTAAATATTATGTTTTTGAGCAAAAAATACAACTTAAAAATCCAAGTGACATGTCGAAACAAAACATTAACTTCATATCATAAGATTTCATATCATAATGGCATCTCACATACTCAAGTGGCCCTTAGTAATAATTTAACTTTAAAATGATGATTTCGTCCTTAATGAAATGATTTACAAGCACACAAACTGTAACATCTCGCAAATTGAAAGAACTAGAAAGGGCTAGAATTAGAAAGAGTCGTTTTTGGAAAGAATGAAAAATCTGGAAAATTGGTTAAGTTATGTTAAGTTTGAGTTTTGGGTCAAATTCAAACAATCATAACTCCTAGCTCAGGATGAGTTAGGTGTGCTAACAGATAACTTAGGAAATATCTTTGATTTATCTTTCCAACGCCACCGAGTTTGCTGAATTTTGAGTTCGTATGAGGAAAATATGCCCATTAGAAGTCAGGTTGTTTAGACAAGAAAAGTCAAAACCAGATTATTAAGGGGTATTTTGGTCTTTTCCATACCCACTTGATTTAATTTTATATTTAGTAAATTAATTAGGGTAAAAATTGAATTGGTTCAGTTTGCACAATTGAAAATTCACGCTAGGGATTTAGAGAGAAGAACTCAAGAGATAAGAGAAGAGGAAAAATCAAGATTTGTCGTCTTCGTAAGGAATTGATTGCGGATTTCGTCAAGGATTTGATCCTACGAGGTATGTGAGACTTTCATAACGTTGGGTTTGTTCACCCACGTGCCAAACATGTTTAATTCAGTGTTAATTCGTTCTAAAAAGTTTGGAAGTTTGAATGTTCTTGATGGGTATTCTTGAATTGCTTTTGTTCTTGAATTTGGGTAGAAATTGAGGAGTTTCTTAAGATTAAAGTGTTGATTCCTTGAGTTGTTTGAGTTAGATTTTGTGTATATTGATCTTAGGCATATTTATATGCCTAGAAATCTAATAATGCCCATATTTAAGCTAAGTTTGAACTGAATAGGTGTCTGTTTATAGTCTTATCGAGTTTTTTTATTGTCTATGAGTTAACCAGCATGATTAGTTGTGTAGGTGAGCTTAGATGGAGAAACAAGCACTAAAATGGATGGAACACAAAAGATTCAAGGCAAAAGGAAGAAAAGGATTCTAAGGCATGGATGTATCCTCTCCGCGTCGCAGAGAGGGAGTCTCAAATTAATTCACGAGAAGCGAGTTTAGGCAGAACACTCCACGGAGTGCCCGCGTCACGGAAAATGAGTTAGTCTCAAGAATCGAAGCATATGTGGGTCTCCGCGTCGCGGAGAAGAGGCCTCAATTTAATTTGCAAAAGTCGAATTGAGGCAAAGCACTTTGTGCCATGCCCGCATCGCGGAGTAGAGATCAAGATCGCAGAACAAATATCGGGGACTGCCTCCACGTCGCGACCCTTGTTCTAGTTTGGCTGTTTCAACTTTTAGTATAAATAGTTAAATATTTTATTTTATTATTTGTTCTTTTTCTGGGTTTTGAAGAACGACGACTTAGGAGAACGTTTTCACCATTTTTAGGGTTCTTTCCTAAACTCTTTTCCTTTCGATCTTTGTATGTTATTTAAACATTATTTGATGATTCTTGGATCATGAGTAGCTAAATACCCTAGTTCTAGGGCTGTGGCTACAGGATGATTGTAATCTATTAAGTTTTCATTGGGTTAATGTCAATTATCATATGAATCTTTCTTATGTTCTTGTTTTCCGTATTTCATGATTGATCACCATTGAAATAAATACATTGTCTGAATTGAACTCAGGAGAGGAATAAGAGGATAGAACGTGGGACATAAGGAGCATGATTAATTCTAAATAAATAGGGTTAGTTTGTATCTAGGATAAGGATATACCTAGAAAGCTTACTTGGGTCACCATACAGGAAGAAATCGTAATGCTCGGTACTTAATCCATCTTATCCCCACTCAACGAAATAGTTAAGGTGTTATTTATCGTAGGCGATTAGAGGTCGGGATACCATGATCACACATTTAACCCTGTGATTCATTGATTCGATAGTTGATAATTACCCATATAAATGATATTGATTGCATGATTCCTGATAAAGCTGCAGCCCTGGACTTTACCCAATCACTATTTTTAAACCCTTGAAATTGAATCGCTTTTGTTACATTTTGTTATAATCTTAGAAGTAGAAACTAAATCACTTTTGAAATCTTGAATACACTTGTGTTTAGCTGAAAGTTAGAGAAGTTAAGTAATTTTAAGCGTAAAAGATGGGCTGGAAGTTGACAAAGCCAAAGTGGAGGTTATTGAGAAGCTTCCACCTCCCATCACAGTAAAGGGAGTAGAAGCTTCCTGGGACATGCTGGGTTCTATAAGAGGTTCATCAAGGACTTCTCTAAGACTGCAAGACCCATGCGCAACCTGTTAGAGAAAAAGATGAAGTTTGTTTTTGAAAGGTTGTGATCAATGTCAGAGGATGGGCACTATTTTTAGAAGGCATGAGATGCCATTGAGCAATATACTGGAGGTTGAGAACTTTGATGTCTGGGGGATAGACTTCATGGGACCATTTTCATCGTCCCGTGGTAATCAATACATCCTAGTCGCCGTGGACTACGTGTCTAAGTGGGTGGGGCGGTTTCACTACCATCCAATGATGCAAAAGTGGTTGTGAAGTTCATCCGGAAACACATCTTCACCAGGTTTGGAACTCCAAGAGCTATGATCAGTGATGGAGGTACGCATTTTATTAATAATTCAGTGCATAATTTGTTAGCCAAATATGGGGTGAGGCACAAAGTGGCTACAACATATCATCCCCAAACTAGTGGGCAGGTGGAAGTGTCCAATAGGGAGGTCAAACAAATCCTCCAAAAGACTGTGAATGCCCAAAGAAAATATTGGGCTGACAAGCTAGATGATGCCTTGTGGGGGTACTGGACTGCATACAAGACACCGATAGGGACTTCTCCTTATCGAATGGTGTTTGGGAAAGCTTGTCACCTACCAGTTGAATTGGAGCACAAGGCATATTGGGCAATCAAAAAGCTGAATCTTGATGCTGAGTTAGCCGGAAGGAAGAGAATAACGCAGTTGGATGAATTAGAGGAGTTTCGGCTTCACGCCTATGAGAACGCTAAGCTGTATAAAACCAAGAGGTGGCATGACAAGCATATTATGTCACACACCTTTGAGCCTGTTCAATTAGTTCTGCTATTCAATTCAAGGTTGAAGTTATTCCCCGGAAAGCTTCGATCTAAGTAGAGTGGTCCTTTTGAAGTGGTGAGGATGACTCACCATGGTGTTGTGGAATTAAGAAACAAGGATAAGAGCTCCACTTTCCTTGTGAATGGTCAAAGGGTCAAGCACTACTTTGGGAAGATGTGGATCGTGAGCTTGAAGCGCTCACATTAAATAACGAATGAGTCATGAGATGGATCGTGCCGCAACGTTAAATCAGGCGCTACACGGGAGGCAACCCGTGAACCCTTGTAATAGTTAGGCTTTATTTGATTTTGTTTTGTTAATTTAGTTCTTAGGATTTAAAAAAGAAATTATTCAGAAAAATACAAAAATATGAGTCGTGCCACGATAAAAAATACGGTGCTGGATGGGAGGCAACCCAGGTGTTTTCACTAATGGGTTAAATGCTGAAAATGTGCAGGAAGCAGAAATTTCGCCTAAGGTAACTCCGTAGAGCTGGCGCATTGCAGAGGTGGTGCAGAATTTTGCCTCGCCTGGTCCAGTTTGAGGCAGAGCACTACGTGTAGGGAGCCCGTCGAGGAGGGGCCATAATATTTTGATTTTGATGGCACTTAATGTTCATGTCATGAAAAAGGCCTCTCCGTGCCATTTGCACGTCGCGGAGCGAGGCCGAACTATTTGCCTCGCCTGGATTGAAATTTCCAGTGGACTCCGTGTCCATCCAGCGTCGCGCCCCAGGTATGCAGTTTTTGTTTTTCATTAAATAAAATGGGTTTTACCTATTTTTTAATCGAAATAACCCGACCCATACCCCTGATAACCCCCTAAGTCTTCCGTAAATCCCAATTCTTTCCCCTAAATTGTGATTTTTCCCCCATTCCCCATTCTCTCCCTGGTTTGATTTTCTAACTTTCCCCCGTAATGCGAAGCAAGTTCGAATTTTTTACCTTTAAGTCTCATCACTTTCAACATCACATGTATGTCTCGTATCTTCGTGATTGATGCAAAACTCTAGGTGTATTGGTTTGTTGTAATAAGTGTTGTTGTTCATTGAGATTAGGAAATTATCATTTGTCTGGGGGGCGTGGTTCGACTGGGTTAGGCTACACATGATAGTAGGGGAGTAGAATTTTGCGGTTGGTTTTATTTTGGTTGAAATTGATGGTGTGTTGTATATGTATATTTAAGAATGTTGTTGGTGGTGTTTTTGAATTCTTGAGTAGATGCACTTCGAATTACTTGTATGTAGGGTGTGGGTTCATATGTGGATGGTGATTGATTGACATTGTAAGTGTGGATTAAGGTGGCATTGGTTAGAGGATAGTTCGAAGTCTAAGTGGGGAAGTTGGTACATTGATAGGGTGTTAGATGTGGGTTATGCAAGTTTGCGACTGCTTGTCAGGTTTGGAGGTAGATTATTTGTAGTGTTGAATTCTTGAGTAGACATTATGTTGGTGCTAAATGTGTGAATGGTAAGTGTTGCTTGACGATATTGGTTGGGTGATAATGTGCATTCATGGGTCTATATTATTTGTGTGAAGTCTTGAGTAACACTACCTAATAGTTGCGTGGTTATAACTGATATTGTGATGCCCATTCAGTTTGATGAACATGATGATTACTTAAGTATGTTGTTGGTCATTTTTGGGAAGTCTGAGTACCTAAGATGACACTGCATTGAGCTAAGTGTGGGGTGGTGTGCACACACCACCCATATTTTTATCATTATTTTGTACTCATTGGGCCTGAACTTTGTCTATATTTGCAAGTAATCATGTCAAGTTCACGCAGACCCGACAAAGAAGTGGCCACGTCAAGCCAGAAGAAAGGTTCCCAAAGTGGGAATGTCCCACTCGTGCCTGCAATTCCCAAAGGCCAAACTAGGCGATTTGGAGTTAAGGTTGTAAACAAAGAAGGGAAGGCTTGGTATAAGAAACACACCGAGGCCTCTCATTTCTCGGATGTATGTATCGATAGGGATAGTCTAGCACGTGAGTTTTCACAGATCCTGAGGTGGATTAGGGAGCTAGGGATGGAGTTCATATTCGCTGAACCGGCAGAGTGCAACTTGCACATGGTCCGGGAGTTTTACGCCAACTGGGCACCTGAAGCAAGATCTCACCATGTGACGGTGCGAGGTAGGAATGTTCCCATCACACCCACATGTATAAATGATATATTGGGTACACCGTAGGACACAGACCCACTTTTGCTAACAGGGTTGATTATACGCCCTCCATACCAGGCTATCCGACACACGTTGTGCGGGCCACAGTCCATGGCTCAATGGACTAAGCATAGTGGGAAGATATATCATCAATCTCTTTCCTACGCTCACATGCTTCGGGAAACACGTGTTTGGCTGAATGTGGTTATAAACTGTCTTATGCCAGGTCTACACTACATTGATATCACTCGTGACCGAGTGTGCCTGGTATATGCATTTATGACTTGCACAGAGCTGAACATCGGAGCCATTATGAAATCTGCTATGTGAAAGGCCCGGGTTTACAAAGGGCACATGTATGCTTTTGGTGGTCTGATTACCAAGATGTGTCGTGTTGCAGGTGTCCCTGAGGAAAATTTAGACCACATGACACCCATATATCCAGCACCGGTGGACATTACTCGGACAAAGGGGCCTGACACTGAGTTTGGCCCGACTCTTACCACGACTGAGCGATATAGGAGAGATGAGCTTATCATGGCGAGGATGTACGGCCTGGAGATGCTGAGACACCAGAATGGCTGCCATGCTTCTACTGATATGCAGTTGGGTGAGGTCGAGAGGCGCTACCCTCTGTATGACCATGCCAGGGAACTACATGGCATTTATCCTGCATTTCGGAAGCCGATCGATAATGATATTTCGACCGATTAAGAGCATGCGCGTACTGGCTCAGATGTGGATTCCGACTCTGAGGAAGAGATAGACCCCGCTCAGGCAGATGATGAGGACGACGGGGGTGATGCAATGAAGGACTGATCAGGTAGTGATTTCACCTTACCCCTTGAACTATTTTGCTTTTTGTAAAGCACTGGGGCAATGCTATTGTATAAGTGTGGGGTGAGGGTGAAAAACATATATGGTCTGTACATATATTTCTATGGTGTTGAACATTTTTTGAGTCTGTTTTGTCTTTGGTTTGTTTTATTTTGGGTACCTTGGAGGTTGTTTTCAGTTATTTGGCCAAGGATAGTCCCTTTGAACCGTACAAAATACAAAAAAAAAATTGTCTCTATAGGATTGAGTCTGTAGTCATAGTTGAGTCAAGCTGCCCAATGATAGATGGATGACGACCGTCTTAAAGGCAATTTCGTCATTGAGTCGTAGGTTTGGTTGTGCTGAAGCTGAAAGTCTGAAAGGAATATGTATGGAAAGCATGATTGAAATTGTTGTATGAATGCAGTTGAATTCTTGTATATGATTTGACTGTGCAACTTAAGTTTAATCTGAACCTTGTGCATGATATGATTGTGTTGTTGTGATTGATCCATTCTGAGTATAACTTGTGCCATGAGTTGTGAATTTTTATGATATCCATGAATGCATCTGAGTCTAGAACTTGTCCAGGTTGTTATTGAAGTGGAATACACGTGTTATTGTGTTTAAAAGATGATAATAGGCTTTATTTGAATTGTCTGAAATTTGAGCCTGTTCAGAAAGAATATCCCTAGTATAGCCCAATTGAGCCTTTTAAGCCTTGATTTTGTTCTAACCCGCATAATTAAGCCGAACCTTTTTTATTGATACCGTTAGCTTTGATACCAATCCCTAATGCACTATGTTAGGAAAAAAGGTAAAAACAACGGAAGTAAATAGGGTGGAAATGTTTAATTGTTGGGGAAGAGTGAAAGAGGAGGTAAAACGATACCCCATGAGTGTGAATCTGAGATTGGCCCTGGTCCTTAGGACATTGTGCACTTCAACTAAGGTTAAAATCCCGAGTTGAAAGTGGCTAACTTGGTGAATACCTTAATGGCGGCCCTGGCCCTAACTAAGGCATTGTGCACCTTAACTCGAGAGCAATCTCTGAGTCAAGGGTGGCTATTGTTGAGCATATGAAAAAATAAAAAAAAATAAAAAAGGGGCAAGTGAGAAATAAAGGGCAAGGTTGGTAACACTAGTGGAAACTTATAAAGAAGGAAGGGGCTAACGAAAATAAATAGTTGTAAATGTAAGAAGGAAGTTGAATTTGGTGCATTAGGGAGGATAAGTCACTAATTTTATTTAAACGAATTCTACCTTACCTTAAGCCTACATTACAACCAGAACAAGTCCTGTTTGATTTTGAGCATTATACACTTTATTAGTAGTGATATACATAATGGGCAAGCTTATGGTTCTCAATGCATACATGTTGGATATTGTTGTTGAGTGAGAGTGTACCTTGTTTACAAAGTCCTTAAATTATATTCAATTTGTTGAGTTAAGTGTGTGGACTATTCTATGGAGTGAGGGGCACTTGTTGTATAAAGGAGAGGCGATAGGTAATGGTGCACATGTTGTTGAATGCGTTGGTTGCTAAAAGTTGTCAAGTCATTTACAAGAGTCATGCATATTATGAATGAAAATATGCATGTGTTAATTGGTTACAGTTCCTTGGAAGAAAGTAGCGAATGCACAAATACCATAGTAGTGAGTCTAGGTCTAGGAGTAGTTAGTAAGTTGTTCGAGGACGAACAAAGCTCTAAGTGTGGGGTAGTGATCTTAGGCATATTTATATGGCTAGAAATATAGTAATTCACATAATTAAGCTAAGTTTGAACTCAATAGGTGCCTGTTTATAGTCTTATCAAGTTTTTTTTAGTTGTCTATGAGCTAACCAACATGATTAGTTGTGTAGGTGAGCTTAAATGGAGAAACGAGCACGAAAATGGATTATGAGGAACACAAAAGATTCAAGGCAAAAGGAAGAAAAGGATTCTAAGGTATAGTTGTATCCTCTCCGAGTCACGAAGCGGGAGTCTCAAATTAATTCATGAGAAGCGAGTTTAGGAAAAACACTCCATGAAGTGCCCGCGTCGCGGAGTAGTTAGTCTCAAGAATCGAAGCATATGTGGGTCTCCGCATCGTGGAGAAGAGGCCTCAATTTAATTCGCAAAAGTCGAATTGAGGCAAAGCACTCCGTGCCATGCCCGCGTTGTGGAGTAGAGATCAAGATCACAGAACAAATATCGGGGACAGCCTCCGCGTCACGGCCCTTGTTCCCAGTTTTGGCTGTTTCAACTTTTAGTATAACTAGTTAAATATTTTATTTTATTATTCTTTTTTTTTTCTGGGTTTTGAAGAACGACGACTTAGGAGAATATTTTCACCATTTTTAGGGTTCTTTCCTAAACTCTTTTCCTTTCGATCTTTGTATGTTATTTGAACATTGTTTGATCGATTCTTGGATCATGAGTAGCTAAATACCCTAGTTCTAGGGCTGTGACTACAAGATGATTGTAATCTATTAAGTTTTCATTGGGTTAATGTCAATTATCATATGAATCTTTCTTATGTTCTTGTTTTTCGTATTTCATGACTGATCACCATTGAAATAAATACATTGTCCAAATTGAAGTCGGGAGTGGAATAAGAGGATAGAACATGGGAAATAAGGAGTATGATTAATTATAAATAACTAGGGTTAATTTGTATCTAGGATAGGGATATACCTAGAAAGCTTGTTTGGGTCTCCATACAGGAAAAAATCGTAATGCTCGGTACTTAATCTATCTTATCCCTGCTCAACGATGTAATTAGGGTGTTATTTATCGTAGGCGATTAGAGATCGGGAGACCATGATCATACATTTAACCCTGTGATTCATTGATTCGATAGTTGATAATTACCCATATAAATGATTGATTCCATGATTCCTGATAAAAGTTGCAGCCCTGGACTTTACCCAATCACTATTTTTAAACCCTTGAAATTGAATCGCTTTTGTTACATTTTGTTATAATCTTAGAAGTAGAAACTAAATCACTTTTGAAATCTTGAATACACTTGTGTTTAGCTGAAAGTTAGAGAAGTTAAGTAATTCTAAGTGTAAGTCCCTGTGGGTACGATACCCGACTCTTAAAAAGAGCCACTTTAATACTTGAACGACCACGTGCACTTGCGTGTGCAATTTGGCCGCAACATATATATTTTGGATATCTGATTCTAAAGAGAATTTGAGAAAAAAGATCGAGTTTAGTCGAATTTAGATCATAAAACGAGTTGAAAAGTTCATCGGGTTTGCCTGGGGAGGGGCTGGCGCAGCGCCCACCCGTAGCGCCAGGAAGGTTGGGGCGGCGCACCAGCAATGCCCCAGAAATGAGGCCCAATAAATTACGGGCTGGAGCGGCGTGCCAGGAACTCACCTGGGTCGTCTTCCCCCACCTATTTTTCGTCGTTTAGCCCGTTTAAGTCCTTCTAAAATGTACTAACACTTCCTATTGATTCTTACTACTCTAAATGACTTCTAAACACCTAGAAATCATCCATAAACTTGAATCATAACCTTGAATCCATAAATTCAAATTCAAGGAAAGTTAAGAGCCAAGTCTTGAAAGTTCATAGAGTCTTTTCAAGAAGTCTTTTACAAATATTTTTGATCTTGTTTTAATACTTGAGTTTTGAGTTAAGTAAGAGTAACAAATGAAGTTCATTTCTTCAAAAAGAGTATATAGGAACTAAGTATTCCCAAAGAGTAAATGTTTTCACATTTAAACCAGAGAGGAAACACTGATTTCCAAGAGAGCCTTTGAGCTAGTTTTTGAGTAATTATCTCAAACCACATAAAGAGTTTTATTTTTAAACATATGAGTTGAGTATATTTTGAGAGTAGTATTGAGCACTGATATAGGGATGAGTTTACAATAACTCAAGTCTCCATAAACCATGTAGCCATCGTGGGTAAAAAGGGCCATACATTTTAGATGATTCCTTAGTGCTTTTTAGTATAGATTAGTGGATCCACTTGGTTGAAGCGTTCTCTATGACGGCAAAGTATAGGACAGTTGTGGAAGCGTGGGCGAGACGTTGTATCATAACTTAGGCTCATAGTGGTGGTTGTCGGTTAGAGAAACTCTCATAATATTATAATACTTTATTATATGAGTAAACTGAGTTGTTATTGTATCTCTTTAATACATTGAGTTATCACCTATTGTTTTAAATGTTTTGTATAAACTGCACCTTTATTGTTGTTTTTACTTTGCATTTGAGTTGAGTTATTCATGATTTGAGTAAAGCCAAGGTAAGTGTTCTTTTCAGATTCTTTTCAAGCTTATGTCTTATTTAGTATTCTCCTCGCATACTCGTACATTCAATATACTGATGCCATTTGTCCTGCATCATTTTATGATGCAAACACAGGTAATCAGGATCAACATTCAGCGCCTCGTTGATCCAGTTGAGCACTCAGAATCAGTTGGTGAGCCTCCTTGCTTTCTGGAGGACTCATTTTACATTGCTATAGTATTTCAGTTGTTAGGATGATCGGGGGTCTTGTCCCGACATCCCTCTTTGTTTTAGAGGCTTCATAGATGAGTAGTCATAGTTCGTTAGTATTGTATTTAAGATGTTTTGCTATAAGACTTGAGTTGCCATCTATGGCTAGTTTGAATGTTTTATCCTTAAACGTTCTAGTTTAAATTGAGATTGTTGTTTTATAAATGCATTTGATCCTTGTAATTATGCTTAAAGTCTTCCGCTGAGAGTCTAGCTAGGCCAAGAGTTCAGTTGGGGCCAGAAATGGTTCTCGAGTGCCAGTCTCTCCCAGGGTGTAGTCTCGGGGAGTGACAAACTTGGTATCAGAGGACAGAGTTCAAGAGTCCTAGGGAGTTTATGAAGTCGTGTCTGTAGAGCCCTAGTTACCGGTGTGAAGTGCGTCACATCTATAATTAGGAGGCTGCAACACTTAAAAAACTATCTCACTTCTTTCATATTTATTTCGTGCGATAGAGTTAATCTCTATGAAGTTTCCTCCTAACTCATGCATGCGCGTGTATTTCAGTAATCATGGCTCCATGAAGAGCCGTCAGAGGTCGTCCATTTAGGCGTAACGTTGAGGAGCAAGGGGTACCTAATGCACCAGAAGTGCAACCTAAAGGAGAGATCACCAATGCTGAATTTCGGGAAGCAATCAGAATTCTAAGTCAGGCTGTGACCAACCAAGTTGGGAAACAAAGAGGGGCTCGACAAGAAGAGTTGATACTTCAAGGATTCGAGAGTTCTTGAGGATGAATCCTCCAAGCTTCACTGGTTCAAGCACTACTGAGGATCCGAAAAACTTTATTGAGGAACTGCAAAAGGTATTTGAGGTTATGCACGTTGTCGATGTTGAGCGAGTGTAACTAGATGCATATCAACTAAAGAATGTTGCTAGGACTTGGTTTGACCAGTGAAAGAAGGGTAGAGCTGAGGGTACACCAATTTTTAGTTGGGACATATTTTAGGAGGCTTTCTTGGGGCATTTCTTTCTCCGTGAACTGAGAGAAGCCAAGGTACATGAATTCCTTACTTTTAAGCAGGATTCACTAAGTGAGTATAGCTTGAAGTTCACCCAACTTTCCCGATATGCTCCGAAGATGGTTGCGGATATAAGAAAAATGATGAGTTTGTTTGTTGCTGGGCTGTCTCATCTGTCAAGCAAAGAGGGCAAGGCAACTATGCTAATAAGGGACATGGATATATCGAGGTTGAGGAAGAGAAACTGAGGGATAAAGAGGAGTTTAGAAACAAGAAAGCTAAGAAAGGGAATACGTCCGGACAGCAAAAGAGTAATGTGAACCGTTCTTTCTTTCAACAAAAGTAAAAGGGACCTGCTCCATCATCTGGTAGTGTACCTGCACCCAAAAACAAATGTGAGTATAATGGTCAGAATTCGTAGAGCTTTAGAGCTAGACCTGCAGTCTCAGGGTAGTGTGGCACAAGGAGGTAACCGGGCTCCTGCATGTACTAAGTTTGGTAGAAACCACCCATGTAAGTGTCGCGATGGCTCCACAGGTTGTTTCAAGTGTGGACAAAAGGGTCACTTCATGAAAGAATGCCCCAAGAACTAGCAAGGTAATGAGAATTAGGGCAATAGAGCCCAATCTTCATCAGTTGCTCCACCAGATAGGGCTGTATCTAGAGGAGCTACTTCTGATACTGGCGGAGGAGCACAATGCCTATATGCTATCACTAGTCGTCAAGAGCAAGAGAATTCTCTAGATGTCATCACTGGTATGATCAAAGTCTTTACTCTTAATGTTTATGCTTTGCTAGACCTATGAGCAAGTTTATCTTTTGTGACTCCTTATGTTGCAAAGAAGTTTGATATTCTTCCTAAGAAACTTTGTGAACCCTTTTGCGTTTCTACACCGATTGGGGAGTCTATTCTAGCTGAGCAAGTATATCATGATTGTGTCATTTCCATCAATCACAAGAACACCATGGTTGATTTAGTTGAGACATTATAGACTTTGATGTCATTCTAGGTATGGAATAGTTCCATGCATGTTATGCATCCATTGATTATAGAACTCGAGTTGTTAGGTTCCAAATTCCTAATGAGCCAGTTATAGAGTGGAGTAGCAGTTCAGCAGTGCCTAAGGGTCGTTTTATTTCGTACCTTAAGGCGAGAAAGTTAATTTCCAAGGGGGGTGTCTATCACTTAGTCTGACTTAATGACTCTAGTGCTGTGATACCTTCTATTGAGTCAGTTCCAGTTGTGAGTGAGTTTTCAGAAGTCTTTCCAGATAATCTACCCGGAGTCCCTCCTAAGAGAGAGATAGACTTCGGTATAGATATTCTTCCTGATACTCATCTTATATCTATTCCACCATATAAAATGACTCCAACAGAGTTGAAAGAACTAGAAGAACAATTGAAAGATCTTCTTGATAAGGGCTTTATTCCACCAAGTGTCTCACTTTGGGGCGCTCCGGTCTTATTTGTGAAGAAGAATGATGGTTCCCTTAGGATGTGTATAGATTACCGTCAGTTGAACAAGGTTACCATCAATAATAAGTATCCTCTTCAGAGAATTGATGATATTTTTTATTAACTTCAGGGTGCTACATGTTTCTCTAAGATAGACCTCAGATCAGGCTACCATCAGTTGAAAGTAAGGGATTGTGATATTCCAAAGACAACATTCAGGGCCCGTTATGGTCATTATGAGTTCATAGTTACGTCCTTTGGTTTGACCAATGCGCCTGCAACATTCATGGACCTTATGAATAGAGTATTCAAGCCTTATTTAGATATGTTTGCCATCGTGTTCATTGATGACATACTAATCTATTCGAGGAATGAGGAAGATCATGCTAGCCATCTCAGAGTAGTTCTCCAAACCTTAAAGGATAGAGAGTTGTATGCCAAGTTCTCTAAGTGTGAGTTTTGGCTTGAGTCTGTGGCATTCTTAGGCCACATTGTTTTCAGAGAGGGAATTAAAGTTGATACTCAGAAAATAGAAGCAGTGCCAAATTGGCCTAGACCCACATCTCCAACTGATATTAAGAGTTTCTTGGGGTTGGCTGGATATTATAGAAGGTCCGTAGAGAGGTTCTCATCTATTTCATCCCCTTTGACCAAGTTGACTCAGAAAACAATAAAATTTCAATAGTCTGAAGCTTGTGAGAAAAGCTTTCAGGAATTGAAAAATAGGTTGACTACTGCTCCAGTATTGACCTTACCAGAAGGTACTCAAGGTTTTGTTGTGTATTGTGATGCGTCTAGAGTTGGTTTGGGTTGTGTGTTAATGCAGAATGACAAAGTTATAGCTTATGCCTCCAGACAGTTAAAAGTTCATGAGAAGAATTACCCAACCCATGATCTAGAATTGACTGCCGTAGTTTTTTTTTTTAAAATATGGCGCCATTATCTTTATGGTGTTCATGTGGATGTGTTCACCGATCACAAGAGTCTTCGGTACGTGTTTAGTCAGAAAGAGATTAATTTGAGACAGAGAAGGTGGTTAGAGTTACTCAAGAATTATGATATGAATATTCTTTATCACCCAGGTAAGGCTAGTGTTGTTGATGATGCCTTGAGTAGATTGTCTATGGGTAGTACCGCCCATTTTCAGAAAGATAAGAAAGAGTTAGCAAAAGATGTGCACAGACTTGCACGATTAGGAGTTCGACTAATAGATTCCACAGAAGGAGGAGTAGTGGTGATGAATGGGGTTGAATCATCATTAGTGTCAGAAGTAAAAGAGAAGCAGGACCAAGATCCTATTTTGCTTGAACTAAAGGAAAATGTTCATAAGCAAAAGGTAATGACGTTTGAACAATGGGAAATGGTGTATTGAGGTATCAAGGTAGGTTGTGTGTACCAAGGGTGGATGAACTCCAAGAGAGGATCATGGAGAAAGCTCATAGCTCCAGATATTCTATCCATCCGGGTTCCACAAAGATGTATCGTGATTTGAGAGAGGTTTATTGGTGGAGTAGTATGAAGAAGGGCATTGCAGATTTGTGGCTAAGTGTCCGAATTGCCAACAAGTTAAGGTAGAGCATCAAAGGTCGGGTAGTATGGTTCATAATATAGAATTTTTGGAATGGAAGTGGGAGATGATCAATATGGACTTCATCACGGGTTTACCACGGTCTCACAGACAACATGATTCTATTTGGGTGATTATTGATAAAATGACAAAATCAGCTCACTTTTTGCCGGTAAAGACTACCTATACATCAGATGACTATGCCAAATTGTACATTCAAGAGGTAGTCACACTTCATGGGGTTCCAATTTCGATTATTTCAGACAGAGGTGCACAATTTACTGCACAGTTATGGAAATCTTTTCAGAAAGGCTTGGTTTCAAAGGTGAACTTAAGTACTGCATTTCACCCTCAGACAGATGGTCAAGCAGAGCACACTATTCAGACTTTAGAAGATATGTTGAGGTTTTGTGTGATTGATTTCAAGGGGAATTGGGATGATCACCTACCTCTCATTGAGTTCGCTTACAATAATAGTTACCACTTTAGCATCCAGATGGCTCCTTATGAAAGCTCTCTATGGGAGAAGATGCAGATCTCTTATTGGATTGTTTGAAGCTGGGTTGATAGGACCAGACTTAGTTCATTAAGCTATGGAGAAAGTGAAAGTTATTCAAGAGAGGTTGAAAACAGCGTAGAGTCGTCAAAAATCCTACACTGATGTTAGGAGAAGGGAGTTAGAGTTTGAAGTAGATGATTGGGTATACTTGAAAGTTTCACCCATGAAGGATGTTATGATATTTGGTAAGAAGGGGAAGCTTAGTCCCCGGTATATTGACCCTTACAGAATATTCAAGAGGATTGGCAATGTAGCTTATGAGTTAGAACTATCACAAGAGTTAGCAGCGGTTCATCCGGTGTTTCATTATTCCATGCTGAAGAAGTGCATGAGAGATCATTCACTTATCATACCAACTGAAGATATTGGTATCAAGGATATCTTATCTTATGAGGAGATTCCTATTCAGATTCTAGACCGCCAAGTTCGCAAGTTGAGAACCAAGGAAGTAGCATCAGTCAAAGTCCTATGGAGGAATCAGTTTGTTAAGGAAGCTACTTGGGAAGCTGATGAGGATATGAAGAAGAGATATTCACATCTCTTTGAGCCCGGAAAAATTCCAGATCAAGGTACTAATTCTCTTCATAGTACTCTTTAATTTATATACTTGATGTGTTAAATTTGCTTGTTGGGGGTTTGAGTTGAATGTTAGATGTTACACCCTTAGCCTAATAAGAGTAATCTCATTCGAGGACAAATGTTTCCAAGGGGGAGATATTGTAACATCTCGCAAATTGAAAGAACTAGAAAGAGTTAGAATTAAGAAAGAGTCGTTTTTGGAAAGAATGAAAAATCTGGAAAATTGGTTAAGTTATGTTAAGTTTGAGTTTTGGGTCAACTTCAAATGACCATAAATCCTAGCTCAGGATGAGTTAGGTGTGCTACCAGACACCGTAGGAAATATCTTTGATTTATCTTTCCAACACCATCGAGTTTGCTCAATTTCGAGTTCGTATGAGGAAGATATGCCCATTGGAAGTAGGGTTGTTTAGATAAGGAAAGTCAAAACCTGATTATTAAGGGGTATTTTGGTCTTTTCCATACCCACTTGATTTAATTCGTTTTTAGTAAATTAATTAGGGTCAAAACTGAATTGGTTCAGTTTGCACAATTGAAAATTCACGCTAGGGCTTTAGAGAGAAGAACTCAAGAGAGAAGAGAAGAGAAAAAATCAAGATTCGTTGTCTTCGTAAGAAATTGATTGTGGATTTCGTCAAGGATTTGATCCTACGATGTATATTAGACTTTCATAACGTTGGGTTTGTTCACCCACGTGCCAAACATTTTTAATTCAGCGTGAATTCGTGATAAGAAGATTGGAAGTTTGAATGTTCTTGATGGGTGTTCTTGAATTGCTTTCATTCTTGAATTTGGGTTGGGGTTGAGGAGTTTCTTGAGATTAAAGTGTTGATTCCTTGAGTTGTTTGAGTTATATTTTGTGTATATGTTTTAAGTATCTGATTTTAAAGAGAATTTGAGAAAAGGGATCGAGTTTAGTCAAATTTAGATCAGAAAATGAGTTGAAAAGTTTGTCGGGTTTGCCAGGGGAGGGGCTGGCGCGGCGCCCACCCGTAGCTCTAGCAGTGCACCAGAAATGAGCCCCAGTAACTTAGGGGCTGGCGCGACGCGCCAGGAACGCGCCTGGGTCGTCTGCCCCCACCCATTTTTCATTGTTTAGCCTGTTTAAGTCCTTCTAAAGTGTACTAACACTTCCTATTAATTCTTACTACTCTAAATGACTTCTAAACACCTAGAAATCATCCATAAACTTGAATCATAACCTTCAATCCATAAATTAAAATTCAAGAAAAGTTAAGAGTCAAGTCTAGAAAGTTCATACAGTCTTTTCAAAAAGTCTTTTACAAATGTTTTAATCTTGTTTTAAGACTTGAGTTTTGAGTTAAGTAAGAGTAACAAATGAAGTTCATTTCTTCAAAAAGAGTATATGGGAACTAATTATTCTCAAAGAGTAAATGTTTTCACATTTAAACAAGAGAGGAAACACTGATTTTCAAGGGAGCCTTTGAGCTAGTTTTGAGTAATTATTTCAAACCACATAAAGAGTTTTATTTCTAAACATATGAGCTGA
>JAJOOO010004556.1:0-16382 GCA_029582685.1 Solanum piurae | reverse complement strand
CAAAATAACCTCTTCAAAGGTTTTGAAATTTAGTAATGGATTCTTCACATGCATCGGCAAAGTAAGAAGAAATGATTCGAAATTTGGAGTAAAAAAAAAAGGCTTTTTCATTACTGTATCGTTAACAATGTCTCTACCTTAACAAAATAAAAGTAAGATTTGTCATCCGTGTAGACGGTAGACCTCTACCTTAACATTTTTTAGTAATTTCTTACATACAAGACGGATTGGGCTCAACTGACTTTTAAAGCCCAATATGGAATAGACAACCCACACTCACGTTTCTTCAACAATGAAAAAACTCTTAATAAATGGGCTGCAATAGTGGACTAAGAACTCAATGAATTGTGAGCCTATGACTTATTATTGTTTTTTAAGAGCAACTTTCAAAATCATATTTGTATGTTATAGCTATAGTTTGTATAATTGCACTCCTTAGCAAACTTTATGTTTGCTATGGCTATTAATATGTATATTTTGCTATACATATATACAAAGAGGCAATTGTATAATTTGTTTCGGTATACATATACAAAAGAATTAACTGTATAATATGTGTTTGTATAAAGCGAGAAAAGAGAGAAAGACAAAAGAAAACTGAGCAGGGGAAGATCTGTATTTGTATAATCATAAGTGTATAGGACGAAAATATATGTATTTATATTTGTATATACAATTTTCTCTTGCTTTATACAAACACAAACGCAATGTATACATTTGTGTTTGTATAAAGTGAGAGATGCGAGTGAGAGTGGCGAGCGACTGGGAGAGGGGAGAGAGGGGAACAAAAATATATGTAAATATACAATTTTCTCTCGCTTTATACAAACACAAACACATTTTATACATTTGCGTTTGTATAAAAGCGAGATAGGCGAGGGAGAGACTGTCGAGAGTGGCGAGCGAGATTCACCAGGGAGAGAGGCGAAATAGCAACAGTTTGCCACGGGGTACAATTAAATCAAACTGTGATTATGACATTTAATTTAAATTAATAGTTTGCTATTATATATAATTTTCCCTTTCTTTATCGTTTCCCTAGGGTAAGTTGCACATTCTGCCGGTCAACTAAAAACAATTACATTTTCTAATCAAATATACAAAAATTATAATCATGTTATATCAGTAGTATATATTTTATACAAATCATATATATATATATATTTATGGTCTATTATATTGTTGGGCTGGGGTCAAATCAATATGATCTAAAAAGAAAGATCGAAATATACATTGTAATAAGGGCAAATTATAGAAATCACATACTTTTAAGGCAAAATTACAATCTATCTCTTAAAAGTTTATAATTACAGAAATCCCTCAAACGGATACAATAATATAAGCGCTGATACATTAATCTGATGCGCGAGATACATTAATCGTTAAGTAAGATACATTACATTTTATACATGATACATTAATCTGATGTACATTTTATACATGATACACTAATCTGATGCGCGAGATACACTAATCTGATGCGCGAAAATGAGGGATTTTGGAGATTTGTAAAAGTTATAGGGGATAATGTATGTTATCCAATACCTACTGGCTACTATCCTCTAAATACTTATCATCAAGTTTGTTTCTTTATTGTATTTTGTTTGAAGCATAATTTAAAGTTTATTGGAAGCTCTCTCATAACCTTAATTTTCGCAACCCACGTTGGAGTTAAACGCCATCACAAATAAAGAAATTATGACACTCTGGAGTCGGGAGTTTGCAAGTACTCTTTCAGTTCACATTTATTTTTCCACAAAATGAACTTTGTACTCTTGTTAAGAAATAGGGAGAAGGCACAAGTATCCCTAGACTATGACCGAAATTACAGAGACACGCCTTAACAAAACTAAGGTTCTATTACCCCTCTGAACTCATTTTATATATAATATTGTACACCTTTTGGCTTATGTGGCACACTCCGTGATTCCACGCAGTTAAGGCGCGTGGGAGATATTTGGATGCCACGTAAGCCAAAAAGGTGTACAAAATTACAAAAAAATGAGTTCAGAGGTAATAAAACCTTAGTTTAGTTAAGGTATGTCTCTGGAATTTGGGTCATAGTATAGGGAGGTACTTCTACCTTTTCCCTAAGAAATATAGTAACAAATTAAGTGGATACTTTATTATAGTATAATAGAATTTGTTGGTGTATAATTTTAATGGACTTAAAGAAATAATTTGGTGGATAAATAAATAATAGGTGCACAGCTACTTAATTACAATCCACTTTTAGTACACCAAAATTAAATTACATTTATTGTATATTAACTTCCTGTCTTACACAAATTGGTGTAGACCACCCCCACATGGTATACTCCCTCCATTTCATATTAATTGAATTATTAAGGTGTTTTACATTCTTTAAGAAAAAAAAATTCAGATATAAATTAAGCTTAACTTTTCATTTTTACCCATATTAATTATTATCAAAATTATGATTAAAATATAATTAAACATTAATTAATAACTAATTCTAATACTAACTAATAAAGGATAAAATTGGAAAAACATTCTAAAAGTAGTCTTGAAAATTGAACAATTAAATTATTTGAAAAATAAAAAACATCTTAACAGTTCAATTAATATGAAATGGAGGGAGTACTAGACATGAATTTAAATTTGTCTAATCCTGATCGAACACCCCGGGAAAAATTAAACATAAAAGGAGTTTTTCTTTCTCGCAGTTTTCCTTTTTTTTAAGTAGTGCACGCACTTGAAGCCATTTACATAAAATATATTATTTGGCTCCATAATTAAGATAGTTCTACTTTCTAAAACATTAGGCAAATTAAAATTAAGGTACCTAATCAACTATGTGTTGGATATGTTGTAATATAGAGAGGTCTTAAATTGAACAGACACATAAAATGACGTTATGAAAGGTCATTTGTTCATGAATGAATATGATTCTTATGAAAAGTTATTTGTTCATGAAAGAACGTGACTCTTATGAAGTCATCTTAAATTCTATAAATATAAAGACTCTCTAGAAATAACCTAAGAAAAATCTGCAAATATATACAAGGGCTTTGTTGTATCCATCAAAAGAATAGTTTGTATATGGGTACTATCTCTTTAATGAAAGAAATTACACGCCTCAAAGTCATCTTCTTCTTCAATTATATTTTCTATTAGTATTATTTTTTCTAACACTATGAAGCAGAGCAAGTCATTTTCGATATTTGCTAAGCTTGTCAAAATGTTCAAAAGAATGTCATTTTACAGACAGTGAAAGTGTTACCACCATAGATAGATACATAAATAAAGGACTCCAACCAAGAAGAATAATTGGAAAAATTTTCTTTTGGTTACCAAAAAAGTGGGAAAATAAATGTATTCTTGAAAGAAAGAAAAACTAGCAGCCATTTAATGATCAAGGTTATGGTTTGTTTCTCTGTCTAGAAAAAAACAAATCTTATTAATGGTAAAGTATAAGTTATTTGAAACCATCACATTATATTAAGCTACAAAAACAAATAATTTAGTCATAGCAAGCTAAGACAAATATAATGATTCAAAAAATAGAATAATATCTATGACTTATAGAATAGTACCATATATTTAAAAAGTTTTACTTTTATATTGAGTCAAACACTTTCACATAAATTAGAACGAAGAAAATACTCATTTACGATGGAGTTTTAAGTTTATTGTAAGCTTCCCCTACCCCATGGGGAAGTTAAACGGCACGACAATTAAAGAGAGACACTGTTTATGTCGTAAATATGAAAGAAGGTATATATTTCTATGTACACAAATTAATTTTTAACTCCAAGAATTAAATTGCATGTATCCGTATATAAATAATATATTAAGTGCATGTCTTTCACAAGTTGATGCAGACCAGTCGATGAACCAGTACCCCATGACTTGCCTACTGTCAACCTTTTTTTACCCTTCACTAGCTAGTATAACATTCGTCATTGGGCAAATAAAAATACTTCTTTTTGGTAGAAAAAAATGCCAACTTATATGTACTTACAAATTGGGTTGATCAAAGCTTATTATACGCGATGAATGTTAATGAAAGAGTAAGGAACAACAAATCTATTGACAATATGAAATAGATTAAACCTGTCCTTCGACGAAATATTGTCCAAATACGTCATCAGAAAAAGCAAGAAGCTTGAGAAATGTTGGTTTAGAGAACTTGAGAGTATAATAGCTTTTCAATTATATGAAAAGCATTACACGCTGCAACTATTCTCGTACCAATTTTATGAAATACATTTTAAATATTGACAAAATTCATATAATTAATTTGAGTATTGTTAACGAAAACATCAAAACATAACAACTCATTTGGGATGGAAGGAAAATATATATATGTATACCGGCACCTCGATTGCGTATACTTTAACCCATTTTCTTAATCTTATTTCCTCGTAATGAAAAGTTAAAAATTATTTCTACTAAATATATTCCTCGTTCTTCATTATTAACGCAGTGGAAGTAACAAACATATATATATATATATATATATATATACTTTCCTACTATTTTTGTACTTTTATTTTGGGTCAAAAAGAGCCAAAAGGCTATTTTCGTACTACAGTGTTCTCTTTTATCAAAATAAAATAATAGTAGGCACGTAGAATAAATTAATAATGGATAAAATCTTGAAAGGGCCATATTTGCAAATCACTAGATGATTTTGCAGGACATCATTCCTAGGACGAGAATTGCATTCATATTTCTCTTGGTTCTGGAGTTACAATTTATTTTCACACCATCAAAATAAAATACTGATTAAAATATTTTAAAAAAAAAAATAAGTTATATAAATAATTACTATAGGAAAAAAGTAAGTTACATAATAACTCGTAAGTTTGTCATTTCTTCTCAGCTATCCTTCTTGTTGAGATAATATTTTTTTACTTATCCAAAAACTAAATAAAAAATCCATTTATTTTCCATTGTAACAAACAACTATATAAAAAAAAAAAAAAAGGAGTTTTGGACCACGGTGAAGCAAAAGAAGCTGGGCCGGGCAGCAGTAAAGGAGAATTAAAAGGTTATGACCCACACCTCACAGTAATAACCTTTGGGTCTGGCTATTACATCTAGCTCCTTGTGGGCCCTCTTTTTGTCTTTTCTTCTATTAATAAGCCCTTTTCATCCTTCAACAAGTGTCCAGGCCCATCACCACCAATAATACTTTGTCACTTCTCTCCCAACATACCATATACGATATGAAAATCTATTGGTGTATCATATATATACTCAAGTTTATTTAAAGTATTTCAATAGTGTAACGTTATCGACTTCTTAGGAAAAAATGAAATATGATTTTAGATTTCAAATAATAATTTGATAAAAGTTAAAATTGACACATAAATTAATATTTTATATTTAAATTTTGAATAGAAAAAAATTCATGCTTAACATGAAAGAAATTATTTGACGTCATCCATTTGGGATGTGCAAATAAAATAACTACTTACCAAAAGTTAAATAACCAATACTTCGAGCTTTGATGGTAATAATAATTAAAGGAAACTTCCTTAAATACAATGTCGAAATTACTCTATATTTTCTTCCTTTTGGTTACAATAATGATTACATATTAAATGAGAGGCGTTGCCAAAAAATGAAATTAAAAAAAAATGCAGCGATTGGCGGCACGAAGGCCTGCACTGTCAGTCTATTATATATGCTGCTCTTTCTATTATTTTTTCAAGCATATAATTACTCCACTTCAATTTTTTGTAGGTAATAAATACGACTACTTCACATTATTGAATTTCTTTTATTAAAGCTTCCAAAATAAGTAAACAAGGTATTCTATTGCCTATAATATTTGCCTTTTTAATTTTTCATGTACAAAAGATAGATTTATCACTACTAATGAATCGATCATATAAATGTATCTCTTTTTTTAATCGTTTCACTTAATAATTATTTTACTAGATGAATATTTACATTTACAACTTTAATAGATCGCTTAGTGACAAAATAAAATAAAATTCAGCACTAAAGTGTTTGATCCGTGAGTTATTACACACTGGTTCAATGATGAGTGTTTATAATTAGGGAAGATCTATGATAATATAAATAAATGACTTCTTAAAAAAAAACGTCAAATATTTTAAAACAAATTCAGTTTATCAAAACATCAAATATTTTGTTCTAGAGGGTTTATATATATGAAATGGTTTAAATTATTTTAATTATATTTTCATTTCTCCTACCTTAATTCTGGTTACATTAAATAGTATTTTATCATATTCACATGAGATATCTAAGGGTTTCTGAAGGAAATTTTAATTGCTAATATATATATTCCAAACTATATAAAAATATTTGTATTTAAAATATGTCGAAATATTTAATAACGATCACCTAGCTCTAGTACCATGTTTTGTTTTATAATTGCACAAGGCTTAAGTACTCAATTTTTTTAAATTAATTTAATTTAAATTTTCGAAGTGATATTTTAACATGTATTTATATGATATGTTGAATAAAATAATTTCAACATAAAATTGAATAGGGAGATGGACTAAGGTTAGCTAATGTTGTTTGTTAGGCTAACATTCGGTAAGACCCTACTTTATAAATGACTATTAATTATTTAGCACGTTGTTGTTGTTAAGGCTCTTAGGTTCTTATTGTAAATATAGTCATGCAAGTGCCAAGCTTATGTATGTAATTCAAAAAAGATCCTAACAGTTTCTTTAAGTGAGAGACTACATTAAATAGAAGAGAAAAGAAAGTGTTTAAAAACGAATAAAATAAAGCTACAATAGAAAATAGAAATCATTGGTAATAATTTCATAAAATTGCCCAAAAAAAAAGGTAATGTATTAAAATAAAAAAGAGGAAGTTAGCCAAGGGAAAAGGCAAAAGGAAATCCCAAAGGGACCACCAAATATTGTGATAGGATGATAAAGTAACCTTTCATTTTTTATTAATCATATATTTTGAGTTTTGAACTTTGAAAATAGAGTCAAAAACGTTTTATCCTAAAGTAGGACTTCCTAACCGTAACAACAATATAATTTTGTAATTTTAGAATGGACAAAGACAAATTCAAAATTTAAATTTTATGGATTTATGAGTTCAAACATATTATTGTTATAATTTAATTAGTTGATTTTTACATATAAATTTATGATTTGCATTGAAAATATTGGGTGCAATATGAACACTCCACACGTCACTGATCGTGAAGTATCAGGTGGGTAGTGTAGACGATGTAACACATAATCTTACCACTATCTTTTAAAGGTAAAAAAATTGTTTCTAATAAAACTTTGGCTCAAGTACACAAAGAAAATGAAAAGAGAATTGCAAAAAAAAAACAAAAAAAACCATAACAGAAGTAAATAATATAATAATAGAAGTAAATGAAACAACAAATACTAATAAGATTGAATAATATGATAGTAGAAGAATAATCATAACAGTGATAAGGGAATGCAACCTTTGAATATGTACTAGCTTTCTTTTTTAATTCTCGACTTCATATCCTCTTATCTAGAGTTTTGCTCTCTGTAGTCATATTGTACTCTCTAATCACCTCTTTTTGAGATTTCTTCGACTTACCTTTACCTCTCCCCATATCCACAATATTCAACCTCTCACATCTTTTTAATGCACATTAAGTCTCCTCTATGTCCAAATTATCTCAATCTTGACTCACAAATCTGAATTAGGCGATCCCAAAGAGTAGTTATTAGACATGGAGTGAAAATTTTAAAAAGAAAAAAAAAAAGATCCTATTGGGTACTAGTAGATTTGCTCATGATTTCATACTATATGATGTGCTGTTGATGAAATTAATATCTTTATCCCGTCCCTGTCGCTGACCTTTCTATCTCTCTCCTTATTTACTCCTCCTTCTTTCTCTCATTATTATTATTTCAGTACTATCAACTATTACTACTCTCCAATCTCCATTAGTTGAAGCACCATCATAATATAAGGTACCACATCTCCTACAAATTACTTGTTCATTATTTTCTTCTCTAGACTAGTCGCCATTTCTTCGATGGGTCGATCTCCGTGTTGTGATAAAGTTGGCCTGAAAAAAGGACCTTGGACACCTGAAGAAGATCAAAAATTGTTAGCTTATATCGAAGAACATGGTCATGGTAGCTGGCGCGCATTACCTGCCAAAGCTGGTATGTGTTCATTTGATAGTGTAAAAATTCTTTAATACGAAAATTTTATCTTATTAATTTCCGTTAATTTACAGGACTTCAAAGATGTGGTAAGAGTTGCAGGCTCAGATGGACTAATTACCTTAGGCCTGATATCAAGAGAGGAAAATTCACTTTACAAGAAGAACAAACCATCATTCAACTTCATGCTCTCTTAGGGAATAGGTATTTTTAATTTTCTTCTCTCTTTAGTCCGTTCAACTGAATGAAATGTATACGTATAATTAGATAAAATATTCTTTTCATTTCGAACTCATTGAATCTAGATCTTGAATTTGCCTTTAGTAGAGAACTAATGGGAAATTATCAATAAATGTTTATGCTTATTATTGTACCCTCTTCTTCTAATAACTACAAAATATTGGCAGAACCACTTGTTTTAGCATGATTTGTTTTCACTAGCTGACATTCAGTTGCGTCCAATTAAATTTGACATTTTTATAATCAGATCTGCACAAATACCATTGCACGTTGATATACCTGACCTTGTATTTTTCTTCAGTGAAAGTGAGGGGTATTTTTGGACTCTTCTCTCTGGGAAAATGATAATTGTCCTTTTGTCTCAAATAGCTAAAATCAATTGAATTTATTTTTATTTCCAAATTCAAAAAAATAAATCTCTAATAATCCATGGATGAAAACAAAGTTTTCCTTTTTTGCTTGGTTGTTGTAAAGAGGCCTTGTCTTTACATACTCTTTTAAAATTTAACATGTTCTTTTGTTGTCTTGTTCTTAGGTGGTCGGCCATAGCCACTCATTTACCTAAACGAACAGATAACGAAATTAAGAACTATTGGAATACTCATCTTAAGAAACGGCTAGTGAAAATGGGGATTGACCCGGTGACCCACAAGCCAAAGAATGATGCCTTGTTGTCCAATGACGGCCAGTCTAAGAACGCGGCTAACCTTAGCCACATGGCTCAGTGGGAAAGTGCACGGCTCGAAGCCGAAGCTAGACTCGCTAGACAATCTAAACTCCGGTCCAATAGTTTCCAAAATTCACTCGCTTCTCAAGAATTTACCGCTCCTTCACCTTCTAGTCCTCTTAGCAAAGCCGTTGTGGGCCCAGCACGTTGTCTCGACGTGCTGAAAGCCTGGAACGGTGTTTGGACCAAACCAATGAATGAAGGTTCCGTCGCGAGTGTTAGTGCTGGTATTTCAGTCACTGGAGCACTCGCGAGGGATTTGGAATCTCCTACTTCTACACTGGGCTATTTCGAAAATGCGCAACATATTTCATCAATAGGAATTGGAGGAAGTTCGAATACAGTTTTGTATGAATTTGTTGGAAATTCATCAGGTTCTAGTGAAGGTGGAATTATGAATAATGAGGAAAGTGAAGAAGATTGGAAGGAATTTGGAAACTCATCAACTGGACATTTGCCTCAATACAGTAAAGATGTTATTAATGAAAATTCAATTTCATTTACATCAGGACTACAAGATTTAACTCTACCAATGGACACAACTTGGACAGCAGAGTCGTTAAGGTCAAATACAGAGCAAATTTCCCCTGCCAATTTTGTGGAGACATTTACAAATCTATTGCTTAGCAATTCCGGCGATGGCGATTTGTCGGAAGGCGGTGGCACGGAATCCGATAACGGAGGGGAAGGTAGTGGCAGTGGAAATCCAAGTGAGAACTGTGAAGATAACAAGAATTACTGGAATAGTATTTTTAACTTAGTGAATAATCCTTCTCCATCTGATTCAGCTATGTTCTAATTAGAGTAGTTCTTTATTTTTTTACTAGTTATTTTGAGTTAATAATTTCTTAATTATTGTGTTCGTGTGTGTGTGTGTGTGTGTTACAGCAAATGACTAGTGTGGAGAAAAAAACACCATGTGTAGATTTGACTCTTTATTTTCTTTGACCTCATGTTCATTGTCTTCATGTCCATAAGCTATGATCAAGTGTGTTGGTTCAATTAATTCAACACCCAACTGTTCCAATTTATCTTTCCTATTTTCAACTCTATGATTGACTCAGTGAAAGTTTACATATTTCTTTTTATTTGGGAAAAATACGTAGGGAGTATTTTCGAAAGACCAAGGAAAAACGGTAATGAATAAAACATTACTAATAAAAAAACAATACAGAGCATTCAACAAAAGAAACAATAACATTAACAAAATAGTAAGATCATCGAAACATAATAAATAACAGATGGAAACAGATAACAAAAGAAAAAAACTACATTAATATAAGAATTACTACAACAAACACAATGCTCCACATACCACCAAACCTAATCTCGTGGAAAAGCAAGACAACACTCCACTATCTACTAATATTTTATCTCAACTAATTTGTGATCTTTACACTCTCTTATCGAAAGTCACGTCCTCAATAAGTTGAAGTTATGTCATATGTTATCTAATCACTTCTCCTCAATACTTGTTCGATCTACCTCACTTTTCCTGTCCTTGTACCCATTATATCAAACTTTCAAACCTCCTGCCTAGTCCCTAGGGCAACTGCACATCTTATCTTTGAATATACTGCATCAATTTATTCATGATTAAATAAATAGAAACGGTCAAAACAAATCAATCAGTACCACCGCACATTTCAATTCCGAATTTTCTTGTTTTATACACACTAAATTAAATCAGGACTTTAGTGCTGTTCGTTTCACGTCACATTCTTGCTAACATGTTACATGTAAGAATATCTACAATCTGCTCTTCACGTCAAATTTAATCAATTTAACCTTCATACGACTAGTGTAAGATTAAAAAAATTTGTTATGATTGTAGCATGCAATTCTACTGTTCCTTTAAAAAAATAAAAAAAATATAACATTGCTATCAGCTTTCTAAAAGTCACATTATAATTTTCGTATTCGTTTTATAGCTACAACCTTGTAGTCCTTATATATGCGCACCTATAAGGTAGGGATTCCGATGTAGATAAAGACTGACATAATTCCTGCAGTCTATTCGTCACCTAAATGTCACTTTAAAATTTTATATTATCTCAAGACGAATGCATATACTATACAAAAACAATATCGTTAGTGATAATTAATTAACGATAATAACTTAATTGCCGTTAAATATATTTTTGTAGAAATAATTACCACACTTTGTAAATGTTTCTAAACGTATAGCGACAACGAATCTAATGTATAAAAACTAGTTTTTTTTTTGTAGTGCTAACTTTATCTTTAACGGAAAGCTAGTTTGGATCAAGGGCTAGCAGTACATTTATATCATCTTTTAAATAGCAACTCAGTATATTAGTCTTTGATAATTAAAGAACACCTAAATATCCGGCTACATATGTTTATGCTTCTTTACTTTGAGTTGAACATTTCAAAGATCAATTAATACGCACTTCATTACTATTTAACGCAGCATGCTTTGTGTTATACAATTAATATAAACAAATAATGCCAGTAAAGCAATCCGTACCATATTAATTTCAAAATGAACAAGTGTCATGTCACATTTAAAATTGTACTATGGTACATACTGCACTAAAACAAAAACATTTAACGGCAATAAATATATACATTAATAAAGAGTCATAAAACATTTATCGGCCTTAGATAATTGTCATTGAATCAAGTGTCACAATAGACTTTAGAGACATTTACAAAGAGTGCTAAATGCCGCTAAAAATACATTTTTAGTGGCAATTAGATTATTGTCGTTAATTAATTACCGCTAAAAATTATTGTGTATGATTAAACTATACATATATATAGTTGTTGTTTTTTCTTTGATTTTTCTCCACTAATAATAGGAAATTATTACACTCACTTTCAAAGTTAAATCAACTGTAAAATCAAGGCAAACAAAAACATGAAGATGGAAAAGTTTTTGTTGTTTTTTCTACCCTCAGGTCCCATTTTTTTTTATATGGAATTCGAGGGAATATTTTTCAGTATTAAAAAGGTATGTGATAAATTAGAAAGAGACTCGTCATGGGTAGCATCATATAAATTAGATTAATTTTAGGACCATTATATAAAGGTCACTTTTAATTTTGCCCTAGAAAATTTGTGACCAATATATATAACACGATGTGAGCCAAGTCGAGACAATAACTTTTAATATTTGTCAATCTTGACATGGTATGGTCCCTTTTTAATTAGTATGTTATCTTGTAGAAAATGTTTTTCTCAATAAATAATAGTACTCCCTCCGTTTTATATTACTTGATCATTTTTCTATTTATACGCATATTAAGAAATAATAAATAAGAAGATAATTTTACCAATTCACCCCTTAAAAACTTCTTGAAATTTTACAAATAAATGTGAATACTTTAAAAAAGAATTAATTGTAAGGATAATAGAGGAGAAAATTAATTAATAATTTTTTTATTTAGTGAGGTATACAGGTGTTGGTGTATATGCATTTTATTATTTAAATAAAATATTGAATGCATATATATGTTAGTGAGTATATAAATTGCAGTAGCAGATGATTATTGGTTGTTGTAACTTATATGACCATTAGTTCTTGTAACTCTCATGGTCATTAGTTTCTTGTAACTCATGTGACCATTAGTATCTTGTAACTCATGTAACATCTATCTACCCACATTACTATCTCTCATTCTATTCATTGATTATGTGGAAGACTTCTTTACCTAAAAATAATGGTGTTTCTTTCTTTGCGAAGTATTCTAAGAAAGATGAGAATTGTGAAATAATATTTTATTGTGTAGTAGTGAAAGAGAGTTGAGACCAAAATATTATTCTAAGTCTTCCACTATATTCACTATATAAAATAGAGTATTTATATGTTGAAGGAAGAAGGTGCTCTTATGTGGAGCTTTGGACTCTTCAACTAATCTAGAGTTATTTGAGTTGTATGTTGTTGGGTTGTTGTATCCTGGAGGGGACAAATTAAGAGACATAATGTTAGATCGGTGTACGTTATACTGCAGTGGGTTTGAATCCCCTTAAAGAGAGCGAGATATTCGTGCCTCAGCCTAAATATTGTTTATTCATTTTTTTCATTTTATTTTCAACTACAATTTATTATATACGTGGAATATTACACCAACTAATATGCAACAACTATTTTTAGTTAGATAATCAACTAATTATATGGCAAAGAGAATATTACTCATTCCGTTCACTTTTACTTGTCAGAGTTTGACTTGACCCACCCATTATGAAAAATAATTAATGATATATGTATTTTACTAAACTATCCCTTATTAAATAATGTCTTGAAAAATAAGTATTTAATGCTTAGGGTAAAATACGGAAAAAAATTATTGTCTTTTTTTGATATGTTAAAAGTAACAAATAAAAATAAAAATATGTTTTAGAAATAAATGATAAGTAAAAGTAAACGAGAAAGTATATTATACAAATTATAAGATCAAGGACACGGAGAATAGAAAGGGGAAAACAAGTGACGTGGACGACAGAATATCTTGCACTTTGTCTGGTTCTCGATTGGATTTTTGATTAGCCTATCAGCGACAGAAATCTTGTAAAAGTCATTTTTTCTCCAACTCTAGAAAAATCTGCTTTCTCCGTTGGGTCTCTTTCGAATTGAATTAATACTACTAATTGAGTTGCTTATCAATGTAATTAATGTCGAAAATAACGACATGAGAAGATACTAATCAAAGTATTTAATACAACTTCTTTCTAACTTATTACTCCTATTATTTAATCATGAGTAATATTGTTTGATGTAAAGTTTTTTTTGGAACCCCAGGATAATCCGCAACCGCTACAATCTCTGCCACAGCCTCTGCTTTTCGGGTGAGCACTCTGTGGTGAGCACTTTGTGCGCACTGGGTAAACCCCACACTGTGTAATAGCCTGCAAATCACACAATGAATGTAAACCGCAGTAGGCAAGCCCTATGCGACAGACTCGACTCAGAAGGCATTTTTTCTTCACCTCAACATATATACTCCCCGTTTTTATTTATATGTCACTATTTTTAGATTTCTATCCTTTAAAAAATTGTATGTGAGTTTACCACTATATCCTTATTTAGTGATTTCTTGAAATCAAATTATCAATAAATGAAAATAAATTAATTTATTTTGATTAATTAAATGGCAATAAACTTGTATTAATCATTTAGTTTTCCTAGATTGGTCAAATTCATACTTTCAAGACTAATAACTCTCAAGAGTAAAATAGGAAGCATAGTATTATTCATGCAATATTTTATAACAAATATTAAGGACCATCTATTTTTAATAAAAACGATATATATATATATATGAATAGAAACGGATCGAAGAAGAAGTAGTAAATAGTAAATGTAATAGAAATAAGAATCATCAAGTTATACCATTCCTATATTATTATCATTCCAAACTCTATAAGAAGATTATTATTTTTTTCAGTAAAGAGAATTAAAAGGAATTATAGAATTAAATCCTGTCTAAAAGATTCTCTTATAATTTTTTTTATAAAAAGAGAAGAAAAGAAAAGATCTGAACAACGTAAAACCTTTAAAATATAGAAAGCAATAAGGTATGAATTAAATAATTGTGACATGGAGTGGTGTACCATGCCAAACGTTATAACCAAAAAGCATGTTTAACGTGCTTTAGTTCTACTTCCTAATTTAGGTAGAAAAACAATATCTAGTAATGCTCATCTTCAACAATTCCATTTCCTCTAGTTTAATTATTTCTCTACATTAAAAGAAAAAATGCAAATATTATTAGTAATGGCAAACTTTTTTTCTGCAATACAACATAATATCAATTTTTTTTTCTTTCAAAAATACATGTAGAAAAAAAAAAACACCTTAACAATGTATATATATATGTGTTATACAATTAACTTATTTTAACCTGGTACATGGTGGATCTAGTGAACGAGATATGAATCATTCGAACTCAATTACTATGGCTGTATGTATGTTTTTAAGAAGCTTCACTAAATAAGTATAAATGATAGATTTTAATTAGTAAATTAAACAAGATTTAAAAAAAAATTACGATTACAAATTTATAACGTTAAAATTTTAAATTTATTTATGATAAGATATACTATTTTCAATAATTAATATCTTAGGTGTATATATATATATATATATATATATATAGCAGCATCGTCAAAATTATTTAGATTTTTTGTTTGTTTTTCTACTCGTGTTTGGTATCTTCTGTATTAGAACCCAACTAAATTTGAATTCGCGTATCATAAGTCATAACCCTATTTTTAGAATGACATTCTCAATATAATATTTTTGTTCCTACGGGCACGAATTAAACTCGATACCTCTAATAAAAAATACTAAAAAAAATTCAACCATCGCACTGTAAATTCGTAAAATTAAATAGGTGCAACAACACAGGCATTGCAGCATTGATCTGTGGTAGAATAAAACTAGACGAATGTAGGAATTGAAGGACATGATGAGTCCCCATCTTCATCTATTATTATATTAGAAATATGCATGGCCTTCCAAATCACAAGCATTTATTATACATCATCAATGTATATTTATATCTTCTTAAATATATTATCAATGTATACTCAATTATTTTTATTTGTTATTTGTAATTTTTTAATATATTAAAAACTAAGTTATTATTTTGTCCTAAATATTAATTAGTTATTCTCTACATCTTTTTTTAAATCAAAGTAAACGAGTAAAAATGCACGAAGAGTAATTAATATGCTAGTAGCATTCTTTCCGCACATGCACCTCATTCATAGTATTTTTGTAATTAATTCTTAGAATATATATATTATATATATATCACTAATAATAATAAAAAATTTCAAAATTATTATTTGTCATCCTTTAAATATATCATAAGTGGACTATCGTTCCATTAATTGAAGTTGTAAGAGTGTGAAATATAATAGTATTAATAATGATAAAAAAAAATGCTTCAAAAATTGTAAAACATCAAATAATTTGAAATGATTTTTTAAAAATCAATCGGATAAAGTAGTTAAGTTACAACAAAATTGAATGACCCTTACACCATACATGAAACAAGAAAATTGTATTATTATAAGTTCTTCAAGAATAAATATATTTTATTTATTGTTTGGCCGTGAGTGCATAAATATTTGTTGAAAACACATAGGGCCCGTTTGGCCATAGATTTCCCAAATAATATTTGGGAAAAATTTGGCAAATAGTGTTTGTCCATACAATTTGCCATTATTTGGCAAATATTTTTGGCAAATATCCCAAATTCCCAAATACTAGTTTTTTCTAGTATTTGGGCCAAATCTCATTTTTTGGGATCTTT
>JAJOOO010004555.1:0-16537 GCA_029582685.1 Solanum piurae | reverse complement strand
GGGAAAGATGTAGCAACATTATATATGAAAGAGTCTATAGGTGAAAACAATATATTTCGCAAGCTTAGTTTCTTTAATCATCTCACCAATACATTTGCCTTATCATGTGACCAAGGAAAATATTGCAAATTTTCCTTGTAAGATAATGCTGCTATAACATGATTACACATAATAAGAGTCGCACTATAATAGCATCATGTAACTATATACTTTTTAGGTTTTGTATTATGGTTATGATTATTTACATTTATCTTATGTTTACATATCTAACACCATCAGGTGTTTGAACAAGTCCATCTGTTAAAAAGTTAAAATTTCTTTTGCATTGTTGAAACTTTAGCAGAATTTTTTTAATTTTATATTACTTTTAATTTCTTCCATATTGGTTCCCTTAAGTTAAATTTAGTTATTTTTATAATTAAAAAATTCATATTGTGCTTGCTATCACTAAATAGATAGAAACAAAAAAAAATAAAAAATGAAGAAGAATATGGAAAAGTGATCTTGGCTAAAGGGTACTAACAGGACAAGCTTTACAAAGAGTTTAATGGTAAGTTGTTTCTAGCATGCACAAGGAATCGTCTATATGGTTTTATTTTATACTCTCTATAAATATGAAGGTGTTATGTAGTGGCTAAAGAATGATTTAGTTTTGATGATTTATTGCCGCATCTCTTTATAATATATTAGTTGCCTCTATATTTAATGAAAACTCATTAGATGTTAAAGTATTTGTTAGAACATAAAACCAGTGAACATTAACTCCTACAATAGTGTTATTTTTCGAGTCTTCTAGGCTATTTCATAAGTCTTTAAAATGTTCCTTAAGTTCCAACAGTTATAAGATATTCGATCTGATGAATAAGAAAAGGAAAATAGAGATTTTAGTGCATTTTATTCCTAAAAGAAGTTCATTCTTTCAACTGTGACCGTCTCTTTAAGTACTAATATTTTTGACAGAAAGGACAAGGTGAGACAAGTGACTATATTTGATCTCATGATAAATGAGAAGAACTAACAATGAAATTCATTGTAGATGGTGTATTTTCGAAACAAAGAATGTAGGTAAAGTGACATACTGATGATATGAAAAATATTTACTAATTAAATATGACAAAATGAGGATATTAATTTTAACATGATCAAAATGTAAGACACTATAAAAGATCAAAATCAACTCCTAATTTCCAGTTAGTAGGAAGATTCCTTGAAAGATATTTCAAGGGTTTGGCGACTTCTTAAAATACCCAAGTTATAATATATTAGGGGAAGAAGTACTTTCTCCTTTCCTCCTACAACTCAAATTTACTTTTCAGTATACTTCATATTTTCTATTTTTTGAGAAATTAAAGTTCCTTTTATTATGAATAATGATTGGTGAAGTTTCTACAGAAGAGAATCAAGTATAAATTGTGTTCTCTGCTTTTTGGTTGTTATGACATTTTCAATTCGAATAATTTCACAAGCAAGTTGCCAAAAGATATTTACACAAATGGATCTGTGATTGTTATTTATGTGAAATGCATTTGCACTATTTATTTAATGAGACATTTACCGAGTCTTCTTCATAGTAGTATTTGATTTCAGTAATGTGAACACAATATCAAGGAATATGATAGGTTTAACTGTTACCAATTAAGGTTTGCTTAATTTTGCTTCAGGTTCTTCGTCAAAATCTTAGCTTGTGACAGCAATGCAACAAGGACTTTTGAATGGATGGATTTTTCTCTGCATCAACTATAGAAGATTTATTTAGTTTTCACGTTACTCTTTATTTAACTGGAACTACAGTGATTACAAAATTCCTTTTTTATATGTTATGTATTATGTAATGACAATTAAAATATTTTTGATGCAAGTGTAGATGAATAATGACACGGTAGACAAATCAAAATTCAAAAGTCACTTTTTTGGCATTGAAAATTAAAAAAAGTTCAAAAATACACAAATATACGTGTTGGGCCCGTGCTGGCACGGGCCATGCTCATCTAGTATATATAGATGGGATGAGTTTTGAAGATTTTTGGTTATGACGCTTAATTCCAATGTTTTTTAATATTGTTAAGGCGTCAATAAACCTTGTGCTAGTTATGTGCCTATTAGTTTTCTTATAATGTCGATTAAATTTTGCTTTTATTATTTTTCTTAATCAGCAAAATATTATCTTATTTTATACAATAATTTTATATTACAATTATTTGATATTATCCGTATCACCGCTCGATCATATCAGCTTACTAACAAAATACCTTATATCTTTTTTCAATTTTAAGTACAAAACCCAACCTTCAATCTTTAAGTGATACATCAGTTGGTAAGTTTTTCTTCTTTTATTCACATATAATAAAATATGATCTCATAGTATGAGTTTTTTTTTTTTAATTTCATGTTTTATATATTCTTAATATTAATTACTAATTTTTGAAAATGTAATATTTTATATTAATTAATATGTAAGTTATGGTAAAATACTCATATTATTTGTTAATTTAAAAGACGTGTTAAATTTAAAGTGGACAAATAAAAATAAACGAAGCAAATATTTTAAAAAACACATGTGAATCAACACTATAAATCTCTTTTCGTCACATAAAATTAAGCCTAAATCATTCGAGTCGGATATATTAAATTCTAAATTCAGACTCAAATGTCAAATATATTCAATTTCAAATTTGGACTAGAAATTTCTTCATGCGAATCCACACGCTCTCAAGTGTTGGAAAAACATTTCAAAGAAGAAAAAAAATAAAAAAAATAATGGGGGAGTAATAATAGCGTGGAAGCATAGAACTAAATATAAATATTTATTATTTTCGAGGAATGGATAAATCTAAAACGATAAAAGTATATCGTGCATATCACACTTTATCATACATAAGGTGAATAGTGCAAACCATGTTCCCAAAAATGAGCGTAGCTTCACAAATTTGAGAAAAGAAATTGGGGATTGTCGATGTTAAAAATTTATAAAAATGGTATGAGTTTTGAAGATTTTGGATTATGAATTGTAATTGCGGTGTTTTTTAATACTGTTAAGACCCCAATTTTTTCGAGTATAAAACTCAATTTCACTATATAATTTTATTTTCTTACCCGTATATAATTCGTTTGAGTAATAAATGCATCAGCTATTTAAGAATACATCACATAATAGCACAACATTTATACATCACTTGGTACGTTTTTCATTAAATAAACTTTTAGTCTCATTAAATCAACTTATTACAATTTTTACATGATCACATGGATATTTTTAATTAGTGTTGTATTAGAGATATAAATTAAAACAATTTGAATAACAAGGATACAATCCTAGCTAATTCATATCTTGTTTCTCCTCCCAAGCGATTTTTTATTTTGTTCACAAAGCAAGCGCATTGAGTAAATCATGCTGGAATTAGTATGTAGGAATTAATTATGTTGATATTATTGTTTATTTATTATTTGAGTTAGTGTATTGAAAATAATATGCATAATGTTTTTAATATTGTTTATATACAAAAAATAAAAAATATCCTCCTAATTCTCTAGTTTTAGAGCCCGTTTGGATTGGCTTAAAAGAAGTATGAACTTTTAAGTCAAAAATAAAAGTCAAATTGAAATAACTTTTTAAGTCAAAAAAATAAAAAGTAGGGGGAGACGTACTTTTAACCCCTACTTTTTATTTTTGACATTTCCAAACACTTCCTAACTTATTTTAAGTCATTTTTGACTTTTTAAAAATTATTTTTTATATTTGTCAAACACTTTCAGAAGTCAAAAATTAACATAAAAGTAGATTTGATTAACTTTTAAGCCAATCCAAACACCCACTTATACACTTTTTAAGAATAAGTGTATTTTCAATCATCCATATGCATGTGTTAAAACCCCTTATATTGCTAATTTCATTATTTGTTATACATTAGTTCTACACAAAATAATAACAAAATAGAGTACAATATAATTATATATATGTTGAAAAATTACGTCAAACAAGAAAAAATTAATATATGCATAATTTTCTCTAATACAGTCTATCAAACAACACCCTGAGACCAACAATGACTGTGGTGAGAAAAATTTAAATTTTGAGAATTAAATCATTTAATTTTAATCGTTAATTCATGCATAGAATCTTTAAATTTTTTGAAATAAAATACGTATATATAATTGAAAACTACGTAAAAAATAATATAAGTCACAATAATTAATAATTTTTTTTTTTTATAAAATATCATATTAAAAAACTTATTCAAATCTCAAAATCTAAAAACAATCATATAAATTAAAACAAAAGAAACAATATACAACATATATTTGAATTAATCAAACTTTAATTTAAGCATGATTGAATGAAAAAAGAAGAAGAAAGCGGAATAGAGTACCCCAAGAGTGATATATAACCGTCAAAGAATGTGTTGTAGTAATAAAGTTATTTCTTTCTTAATCAGATATCTTAGAAAAAATACCTCTCATCTCCCAAATAATAATAAATAAAAATATGAAATATAAATAACGAAAAGAGAAAAAAGAATAGTGATATAAGGGAGAAAGGTAGTGGATATTAACCATAGAGTAAAGAGATAAAAAGGTGGGTAAGTGATGGTAGTGGATATCACGAAATTCTTCTGAAGGTTGTTTGTCTGATGGAGTCTGCTATTTGGCTTTAATGCTGTAAGAAAACTGACCAAATGTCAGAACAAATTCTGACCACTTACTTTAATTACTTACATGTTCATATTCACAGACAAAAGCTAGTAGGAAAAATGAAATGGCAGCTGACACTTCCATGCCACTAATCACTGTGACCTAACTTCTTTTGTTTTCTTCATTGCTTCACTGCCGTGTTCTTCTTCAATTATATTCCTTCCTCTCTCTCTCTCTCTTTTTTCCGTCTTTTTAATAGTACTAATCTCTAAATTACCTATTCTTTCTTTTTTGCTATATTAGCTGCTTTGTCAATATTGAACTTATTTGAACGGATTTATAACTTACGACTTATTTGAAATCGACTCAGTGTGTGTGAGTCAACATGTCCTATAACAGAAAATGAGGGATTAGTTTTTTTTATTTTGGTATAGTTTTTGAAATTTTTAATTAATTTTAGTACTCCATATAATTTGAAAATTTACTCAAATTAATTCTGAATAAGTGATAAATGTCATATAAATTGAATAAAGGAAGTAGCTTTTTTGTTTTCTTCTCACTTACTGTGCTCATCAGTTTTTGCTGTGATGCATCTTTGGCAAGTGTCAGCAATATCAGCTGTAGTCTCAGAAGTTGAACCACTCTCTAATTTCTGTATAGTAAATTCTGGGTTGGTTTAGTTGCAGGTTTTGCTTTTTCCTTTTCCTTCCATGTGAAGTCAAGAAATGCAGCTTCATCTATTCTCTGCCACCCCTCTTTCTCTCTCAGGTCTTTACCCTTCTCTCTGTTTATTGTTACCTTTATATGTTTATGTGTCAAAGATTGGATTTTTTTATGTGGGGTTTGTGTTACTGATGAAATTATGCTTATTTTGATGAAGGAAAAGGAAAAGAAGATGAAATAAAGAAGAAAGAAGGGTCACCACCTTGCATAGAGCTGTCTTTAGGCTATGGAGGTTCAAGCCATGTTGTTGAGGAAGATGAAAAAGATGCCAAATCCTCTAACTCTGTGTTCACTGCTGCTCAGTTTCAAGAACTTCAACTCCAAGCTGTGATTTTTAAGTATTTAGTTTCTGGTCTTCCAGTTCCTTTTCATCTGTTTTTCATCATTTGGAATAGTGTTTCAAGCTCCTTGGGTGACGGTGGAATCTACAAACTATACCCTACCTGTAAAGTTCCTATTCTTTGGCTTTAATTTGTCCTTTTTTAGTTTTGTGTTTGTTGAATTCCATCAAGAACAATTGAAAAATATGATTTCTTTTCATTGTAAGTATTAGTTTTGTGAACCAAATTGGTGCTGTCTATTCAAGAATGTGTTTTTTTTGTTGGAACTTTTGGAAAATTGTTGGATGCTTCACCTTTTTATTCAGTAGGTCTAATAGGGTGAACTGTGGTGTTTGTTTCTGGATACTTTTAACTTTTTTTTTTTGAATAACAGAGTTGAAAAGCCTATTGATAAGAATGGTAAGATCTCAAGAACATTGAACCGACTTTATGCTATTGGAAATGAGTTTTTTGGTTTCTGAAACTTGGTACATTAGATGAAGTTCAGTTGCTGGAAAAGATTTGCTTTTGTTTTTCTTTGAGTTGATATTCTGACTCTGCAATGCTTTTGGATTCTGTTCTTTTTCGAGTTTTGGCTCTTTTCCTTTGCCTTGATATGATAATATTCTGAAGTCTACAATGCTTTTTGATTCTCTTGTTAGATTGACTCTACTGTTTTATTGCCTATACTGTGAGATGCATATTTTTGGTGGTCATTATGCATTTAAGTGTTGTTTTATGATAAAACATTTGCCGTGTATTTGATTAGATTGGTCCTTGGAGAATCATGTTCATTCGTTCCGCCATCTTTCCTCGGAACAGTGAGAAAGCGTTGTTTGTTAAGTCATTCCTAATATATGAGTATATGAGCTCCAAATTTTAGAAACTCAGTAGCCTATAGGCTTACTTGTGCTTTTATCATCTAAAAGTCTTTACACCATACTTGGTTTGATGTGGGGAATGCATATCTGGTGCTGAATAGTCTTTGATAGGTAAGGGCTAGAGTAAATGTTTAATCCATGTTGTACTCATTTGCACAATGAAGAGCTTGGCTATGTGAATACTTAGGTTCTTTGAAGCATGTTGTAATGCTTTAATGTTTAATAATATGGCTTCTGGTTGCAGTGGGGAGATTTGATTATACGAGCATGACGGATCCTGAACCAGGAAGGTGTAGAAGAACTGATGGGAAGAAATGGAGGTGCAAAAGGGATGTGATTCCAGGTCAGAAGTACTGTGGGCAGCATGTGCATCGAGGTCGACGTTCAAGAAAGCCTGTGGAAGCTTCTGAACATGTTATGAGATCAGATGATACAATTCTCATTTCCAGGATAACTAAACTGTATGCCAGTTCTGATGACCCTGGCAGCAAATGTGCTCCTGCAAGTAGTAAAACATCCTGTTTGTCTTCTACTAGCAGAAGTAACCAATACAACAGTATCGAGGACTCATCTGCTAAACCAAGATTCATCAATTCTGGCACCGGCAGTGAGAAGCAAGACAACTACATGACTTGCAATAGAAAGGACACCAAAACTTCCGTAAGAACCCCATCTTTCATTGCTGGTGACAATGCTGATAGCAAGAACATTGATTTCAATCGTATTAGTCCTACCAAAACCAACCAAAAACAGAATTGCGGAGAAGCTAGGAAGGATGGTGCTTTGGTTCCAATTTTTGGTCTATCTACAAAGAGTGACCTGCAACACTCTATAGGTAAACCACCAATTCCAATATGTTATATTCAAGGAACTTCTTTCCGTCTTCATTTTACCTTGTCTTTCATCGGTTTAAGAACTGTAAAAGTAGCATGCCTTTCCAGGAAAATTATCTTGCAGTGGATTATTTAAAAATTCTTCTGAGCAGTGCCTAATAGTGGGTGCTTCATGAAACTATTAGATGAATCAGGATTGTATGGTCTCCTTTTATTAATTTGCTTGGGTTTGTGCAATACTAAATAATTTCTTGCCTCATATTTGATAGTAATCTATAACGTTTTTTATTTTAGTCCTCTGCATTGGCTAGATTTTGTTAGGTACGCTTTTAACCTGATGATCTATTTGTAGTTTTTAAATTCCTTCTGCATAAAGCTGTGACAGTGGAAGGAGAAGTTAGTTTCTTTTATTAGCTCAGCAACCTTTATGATTGTTGAGAATAGCTCATGCTTAACGGTTAATCCTTTTTTTGTTGCAACACAGGCTCAGAAGCTGACCAACAGAGGTGCCGAAGATCAGATGGAAAGAAATGGAGATGCAGCAAGACTGTTGTTCCTTGTCAAAAGTACTGTGAGACTCACATGCACAGGGGAGCCAACAGAAAAAGGGTAGCCTCTGTCTCGGTTGTTGTTCCACCTTCTAAACCTCCTTCATACAGGTTTTGCCCATCCGAAAATGATGGTACTCGAAGAAACTTGAACACCAGTCTCTCCATTTACACAATCCCAGGGCGCCAAAACATTACAGATGATGATTCTAACAGTAACAGTATTAGTGATGCCACCACTATCACTGATGAAATACCAGCATTTGTGTCGCATTAGTAGATAATCGCGGAAACTGTGTTGTTGGTGTTTGTTTTGGCAAAATGTGTGAACTTAGAGAGTACTTGAGAAGTGCCCATCAAGGTGATTTTGTGGCCATGTACAAGTCCTTAGCTAGTTTGTAAATCTTTTAGGATTGAAAATTCTGTTTTGTAATAGGTTTGATGAGATGATAGACATGTACTTTTTCCTACTATATCTCTGGGCTAATTGATGACTATTTTTGTTACAAGAAAGTGCTGCTAAATGATTTTAAACAAAAAAAAGTTGAAAGGAATCAGAGTCTACCTTGTTTGGATGGTTGTTACTCTTGTATTGTATTGTTTTTTAAATACAATGTTTGTTTTGATTGTTACTTAAATTTTATATCATTAGGTAACGATGAAAAGATCATTTTATGTAACGATCGATTTGGTGTGATCGCGTCGTTATCTTAATATTCTCTTCTTATTTTGTTTTTATATTATTTTATTATCATATTTCATCTTTTATTCATTGTAGCTTTCTTTTTTTAGGTTTATCATTTGGATTATGAATGTGTATCACTACAAGAAAAATGTGAATTACATGGGAATTTTTCTGGGATTAGTATTTTCCTGCGGATTTTCATACTAATCCCAAAGAACCTTACTTTTCTGGTAGGTTTATCACTCAAATTATGGACTTGTGACATTATATAATGACGGAGAACCCTACTTTAATTTTCTCATAGGTTTATTATTCAAATTATGGAGTTTGACATTATGTAACGATGAAGAAGGATACAATCCATTCAAACAATGTATTCATTAAAATACAATACAATACAATACAATAAAACACAATACAATATATTACTATAAATCAATATATAACAACCATCCAAACAATAAAGCCATCAACATATTGGTTTTGAATTTTATCTCCTCCTTCTAAGTTTTCTCATTAATGTGTTTTGTTACTGATAATTGCTTTGCAGGTGATCATGTGGATGCTTATGGCAGGGAATTAGGAATAGAGAGAAGAAAGTATTTTAATTTTGCACTATAATTAACAACACTGTATATATCTTCAACTAATTAAGATTTATTGGAATTGTATAGATGAAAAATAAAACAAACTAAACCCATGCATGCCTTGTAAAAAAAAAAAAAAAAGTTGATGACATGGATAATCCTGAATGAAAAAAATGCTATATGTGAAAGTTGTTTTATTTAAAATTAATTTGATGCTAATTTCCTCCACAACCACCACCTCCATCTCCGTAACCGCCACCTCCATCTCCGTAACCGCCACATCCACCTCCACCTCCGTGATGGTGGTGGTTGCCTCCGTGATGATGGCGGTGGCCTTCTCCTCCTCCTCCGGCAGTAGTAGGGTAATAAGTAGTACTATCGAGAGTAGTCCTTCCTAAATTAAACAGATCATAATCGTCTTTCTTCTCTTTGTTCACCTCTTTTGTGAGATGGTGACCGCCACATCCATCTCCGCCACCGCCACCTCCACCTCCGTGATGGTGGTGGTTGCCTCTACGTTGGCATACTCCTCCTCCGGCAGTAGTAGGGAAATAAGTGGTAGTATTGAGAGTAGTCGTTCCTAACTTAAACAGATCATAATCGTCTTTCTTCTCTATGTTCACCTCTTTTGTGAGGCAACACTTTTTGCTAAAACACAATCCCATGACAATTAATAGTGTAAGGTACGTACAATGAAGAATATTAGTAATTGTACTGTGATCTAAAAGATAAGTAGAAAAAGTGGCTTATGATATTATGAAAAATCTTATAGAATGACAAAGATTATATAGAGCAAACTAAGGTCCGAAATCTAGCAATCTTGGGATTATATTATTATCCCACTTTATGTTGGGTTGGGTTTAATTTTAAATTCTAATTCTTACCATAATTGGTCACAACTCACGAGACTATGGTCAATTTGGGGGCGCCCTAAAGTAATTAAGTCCCTCCAAATATTAAAGGCTACAAAAATATGAAGTACGGTAGTATTTAGGAAAATTATGTAATTACACAATTTAAAATAACAAAAATTTAAAAAAATTCTACTATTTAGATTACAGTAAAGGGCTAAATATATCTCTGTCTGTACTGTAGGAAATAATTTAAATATATCCTAGTTGTATTTTGGGGCTAAATATACTCCTCATGCTATACTTTCGGGCTAAATATACCACTCTCATTATATTTTAGGGCTAAATATACCCTTCACTTATATTTTCGGGCTAAATATACCTTATGACTAACAAAGGACACATGAGCAACTAGAATTGAAAAAAATACTCAATGTAGAATAATCAAATTCAGATATAGCCCTCCCCGCCTCAATAATTTAACCCGGCCTAATCTATAACATTGAAGTTGAAGTTTAAGTTACAGAGAGAATGTAGAAAATAAACCAAGGTCTGTGTGAATAGCAAGGTCCTGAACATATGCTATTTATAAGGCAATTACAAGTACATAACTCTCTAAATTATGTTTACAATAATATCCTCATCACCCTCCCTCAATCTGAAGTGGACGAACGAACATGAAGATTGTCCCGAAACTCCTTGAATTTTGTAACAGAGACACCTTTCGTAAAAACATCTGCAAGTTGTTGTGAAGTGGGAACATGAGAAATCGTAAGGTCACCTTGGGCAATCTTTTCACGAATAAAATGATAGTCCAAAGTAACATGTTTTGATCTTGAGTGAAAAAATGGATTATGTGCAAGATGGATGCGCCAATATTATCACATTTGGCAAGAATAGGAGTGGGAAGATAAATACCCAATTGTTGTACATCCCGTCCAGTCCGAGTCTGAGAATAGAGTGAAGGAGGTGGAAGTATTTTTGTTCAGCTGCAACCCATAAACATGAGTGCCTTTAAGATAGCGGAAGATTTGCTTAACGACTTGAATATGAGTAAGACGAGGTTGATGCAGAAATTGGAAAGCCATATTCACAGCATATTATATATCCGATTGTGTGAATGATAAATATTGAAGACTGCCGACCATCTTACGATACAAAGAAGGATCATTAAGAAGTTGGGTGTCCATAGAATGTCAATCAAGCTTACTATAAAGAGGAGTTTGGACATGCTTAACTTCAGCCAAATAAAATCGATGCAAAAGGTCTGATATATATTTCCATTACAGGAGAAGAGCCCCATCAATATTGTGAACTATCTCCACACCTAAAAAGTAATGAAGGGAACCAAGATCTTTCATTGCAAATTCAGCTTTCATGGATTCGATAAAATCATAAACAAGCCACTCTGAGGAGCTAAAAACAACAATGTCGTCAACATAAATAAAAAGTATCAAAATAGAACTGTCCTATTGAAAAGTGAACATGATGTGATCGGAGGTAGACTGCTTAAAACCAATGTCCAAAAGGTGATTGTTTCAACCCATAAATGGCACGACTTAGCTTACACACATGTTGTGGATAATAAGAATGTTCAAAACCTTTGGGTTGTCGCATATAAACATCTTCATTTAGCTCTCCATGTAGAAAGACATTAGATACATCTAATTGATGCATACACCAATTATGAAGAAAAGCCAAATATTAAAGGCTACAAAAATGTGAAGTACTATAATATTTTAGGAAAATTACGTAATTATACGATTTAAAATAATATTTTTGTTCAAAATTCTTATCATTTAGATCACGGTTAAGGGCCAAATATATCTTTGTATATTAGGAAATAATTTAAATATACCCTAGTTATATTTTGGGGCTAAATATACCCCTCTCGTTATACTTTCGGGCTAAATACACCCCTCCCATTATATTTTAGGACTAAATATACCCTCCCGTTATTTTTTCGGGCTAAATATACCTTATGACTAACAAAGGACACATGAGCAACTAGAATTAGAAAAATTATTTAATTTAAAATAAATCAAATTCAGATATAACCCTCCCCGCCTCAATAATCTATAACATTGACCCATCCAATTATCTTTCAAACATATAAAAAAAAACCTAATAGACATCCTCTTTTCTGTTCAGCAAACGAAAGGAACATTGCAACTAGGAATAGTTTCCATCCATATATGGCAACACACAATCTCAAAATATAGTCACAAATTTGATTTAAAACTTTGTGACTATATTTTGATCTTGATTCAAATTTGGACTTACTTAGACTGAATCAATCGGTAGCCCTCTGAAGTTGGCACAAACTTTTATTTAGACACCTCAATTAGTCTTTGTTCATTTTAAACACTTCATGTAAAACTCAATTGTGTCATTTTGACTCTCTTTATACAATCAACAAAAATATAATGTGTGTATGAGTTTCACTCGCGGATGAGATATAAAGTGTCAAATTAAATGTGGACATTTGTCATTTTGTTCAAGAAAAAATCTTAGAAGTTTTGTTAATTTCACAATTTTTGAGGTTTTAATGTTTCTGAAAAAACAACCAAATTATATATTCAAACAAAATTTCACTTCAAATCAACTTGATTTTAAATCAGGTCCAAACGGGCTTGAAAACAAATCAGTTACATGGTGGTATTAGGCATATAAAGGAACACGAGATCTTAGCAATAAATGGGAATAATAGATTAATTTGCTTTCAACATTGTCATCAAAGGTGTCGTGGTGTAGTTGGTTATCACGTCAGTCTAACACACTGAAGGTCTCCGGTTCGAGTCCGGGCGACGCCATTTTTATATTTTTGTTTTCAGAACTTTCACAGTGTTCAATAAAATAACAAATGCAAAAGGGCAAAAAATACGACTATCCCAAAAGGTTTAAATATACTCTTCATCCACCTTTTTGGCTAAAAATGTCACTCACTCTATCTATTTGGTCCACTTTTACTCTTAAAACTAACAGATTAATTTTACTATTAGTATTATTACGTGGCAGATTTTATTTGCTTGAAATTAAAACCCCACCTTCACATGTATGAACATTGGATATTGTGGATAAAATTGTGATAGAAATCTGGGTCATGGAGCGGGTTAAATGAAGGTGGGGTCATTGACAAGTTTAAATCTAATTTAATTATTGACTTAAATTATATTGTATTGTATCGCCTAAATTCATCGTTAGGTAATGACGAAAAGATCATTTTATGTAACAACTGATTTGATTTGATTGCGTCGTTATCTTAATATATTTTTTCTTATTTTGTCTTTATATATTATTTCATAATCATATTTCATCTTTTATCATACCTTTTCATAATCCCTACCTTTCTTGTAGGTTTATCATTCAAATTACAAACGTGTGACATTATGTAATAACAGAGAACCCTACTTTTTTTTAGGTTTATCATTCAAACTATAGACTTGTTACATTATGTAACGACGGAGAACCCTACTTTTCTTATAGATTTATCATTGAAGAACGATACAATCCATCCAAACTTTGTATTCATTAAAACAATACAATATGATACAATAAAACACAATACACTATAATATAAAACAAACCATCCAAACAATAAAGCCATCAATATATTGGTTTTGAATTTTATCTCCTCCTTCTAAATCCTCTCATTAATATGTTTTGTTACTGATAATTGTTTTGCAGGTGATCATGTGGATGCTTATGGCAGGAAATTATTAGGAATAGAGAGAAGTTAGTATTTTAATTTTGCACTATAATTAACAACACTGTATATATCTGTTATGATCCGATTTCGAAAACTAAGGTTTCGAAACCAATTTCGCAACTTTGGCAATTTTTGGTTAAGTTTTGAAAAAATTATAATTTGAAAGTCGCCACTTAATTTTTTAGGAAAAATTGAGAAAACCGTTTAAAAAAAAAGGATTTTTGAAAGAAACAATTTAAATAAAATCAGAGTCGGGTAAGGGTTCAAATAATTCTCTAAGGAAGGGTTTAGGCATCTTAGAGAATCCGCTAACACGCGGTTGACCGACGGATATAAAAGTTGGCTAATTTTAAAAGAAAACTTAAATTGCTTGAAAAATCGTATTTTATTATTTTTTAATAAATGAAAAATCTTTTGATACTTGTACATTCATATTATCCCAAATAGTGAAATAATTCAAATGTTGAAGTGCCAAAATAAAATTTTTATTTAACAATTTATCCGAGTCAAGTTTTTGAGTAGAATAATCAACACAATCACTTAGGCGTGGATTTGAAAGCTAAATACTAACTATGAAAGAATATAAATAATTCTCAAGTTAGTCTTGAAGCTTAGATTGCATGAATTAAAAAGGTTTTAAAAATTTGAATACTTAAAGTAAACAACTAACAAAATAGAAGAGTTATTTAAAAAATCCCAAGGATTCATCTAAATTAGATAAAAAGTTAATTCACAATTAATCAATAAACAAATAATAAGACAAAGAAAGGAAATAAAGCATGTCTCCAAATCAAGCCACTAGACTTAATGCTCGAACCACTTTTGTCGCTTCTACTCAAATCGGACCTTTAAGTCCTAAATCCCAAAATTTTAGCCCTTTGGGGGCTGCTGCTACTGCTGCAAATTAGACTTATTAAAGTCCAAAAACTTCCAATTTTAGTCCCTTTGGGACTGCTGCTGCTACTGCTGCAATTGAATTGGATTCTAAAATCCAAAATTCAATTTTTCGGCCATTTGGGATTGCTATTACACCGCTACTTAGTTGCTGCCACTAATTTGGGATTTAACCCATTAATATTAGCTTCCTTTTCACGACTCCGATGAGGTTGACTCAAGAAGAAGAGTATGCAAGAGATGGTCCAATTGGACTCGAACAAGAGAGTTCATGCGCAAAATGAGAAAAGGAAGAAGAATTAGCATATGTAGCGAGAAAATGACACTAAGTTTTAAACAATTAAACACTAGGATGCAACCAAATAAAGCTATTGTGAACAAGGAGGACAAAGAAAACAGATCCAAAGCTATTGCTAAGTTCATAAATCCACAAAATGATTAATTAGTCACTGGACCTTTTGATCTACACAACCAGCAAAAGGCAAACTTATAAAGGCCAAAATTGTACTAAACATGCAAACATAATCATCTTAGACTTCATATATCATTGACTAGTGACTTATTTCACCAAAACAAGCTCAATGCGCACATATGCAATAAAACTACATAAGCAGACCTTTCGGGCCACAACTCTCATGAAATCGAATAACACAACTTATATAATTTAGATAGGAGAAAAATAAATTCTAGATTTGAACCGGTTAAAATCAAACACACTCGAGCTAATGAAGTCGAACAACATTCAGAAAGATGAGAACTGGACAGGTTTCAAAATCAAGAAAACTAAATAAATATTCCAAACTCAAAAAAGCTTCCGAAAGTGAGAGTGAGGGACTACTACACGGAACATACAACAAAATAGAAAGACGAGCTGAGACGTTCAATAGTAAATAATAGCACATCTTAGCTTATCTAACCCAGGCACAAAACAAAAGGGACTTCTAAATGAACTCAATCCTAAAGAATTTTTTATTTTATTTTTAGAAGTGAAAGAACCAACAAACAATTTATATGCATTGAGACGTTGTACACGAACTTAAACAAGATTTAAAGGATTCTAATCTACATTGAAACAATCGAAACTAAACTTAAAATAAGCAGGCTGCTTCTTGTCTGTCTCTAATATGACTCAGAAATAAAAATTAATAAGAGCAAAAGCACAAAGATGGGAGAAGTTGGAAAAAAATTAATATGGTAGAGGCACAACAAACAAAAATTGTGTGAGGCTCCACTAATTCCTTGACACTTGGATATAATGGGCCCATTCTTTGACTTTAAATCTCCAAACATTAGGAAGAAAGAGAAAATATGATTTAAATTTGACATGACCCAATAAAATTATACTAAATAATATAAATAAAGTGAATTATGGGGTTCACTATTCTTTAAGCTCATTATATCCCAAAATAAAAATAAAAATTCGGACATCATTCTTCTTCAACTTCGAACATTTTTCTTCTTTTTTTTCTTCTAAATTGAAAATTTTATCAAAATTATATCTCTCAATATTAGGAATTGGCAAAAAAAAAAATTGCTGAAATATTTTTGTCAGAAAATTTGAATTGCTAAGTACAAATATAATTAAATTTATATATATTCAAAATGATTTTTGTAAAAAATATTCGAAATGATGTTCATGTTTGAATGTACTTTAATACAATATTAAAAGTGAAAATTGAGTTAAAAATATATTATTTTAAAAAAGTAAATAATTTTTATGTTTAAATTGATCCTAAAAGTAGAAGTTAAAAAGAAATGAATTAGGAAGATGAAAATTTTAAAATACGATAAATGAAAAATGGTTTAATCCTATGATACGGATACAAATTATATTTGTATTTAAATTTAACTATTAATATCTTAAGTAATTATTTAAC
>JAJOOO010004554.1:0-16951 GCA_029582685.1 Solanum piurae | reverse complement strand
CCCTACTTTGGATGTGTTGGTTGTTTGGTTTGTGTGTATTATTGCTGATTGTGGATTCTCTCTTACTTCTTCTCCTTTATTAGCTCGGTTTGCCTTATCTTTCCCTTGCCTTGTTAGTTTGATCGTGCTTCTAAGTCATAATTGATCTTTTCTGATGCCTACCGGTTACCCCATGTTTGTTACTCATAATGCACTATCTTTTCTGATACAGCACCCAGATCAAGCTATCCTCAGTAGTGAACGTTCTCCCATGTCTGTCCAAGACTTGGAATGTGGTGAGCTCCCAGCGTTAAAAGACTTTATGATTACCTCCTTTTGTACTGACTTTCCTTTTTGTATTTTATATTAGTCAATTTTCTATATATATTTATGACTTTTTGTTCGAAGTAGCTCCTGTATATGTGACACAAGCTCTTGGGGATTTGTATCTAGTGTTAGTTTGTCTCTTGGTCACTTTTGGGAATATTATATATATTTTATATCATACTGCAAACATATATATAATAGATCCTTCTATATATATATATATATATATATATATACACATATATGTACTAGTAAAATTACCCGTTCTTTGCGTGGTAATTTAATATAACAGATTTCTTAAAATAATACTTAAAACAACCTATTAGTAATTAAAACTAAAACACTATATTATTTTACATACAAGATTGCATAGTAACGAACATTAATAATGTAAAGGAAAATGAAAATTATAACATCTTATCATTTAATCCTTAATAACATAAGCATAAATTTATGACTGTAAAAACCATACCAATATCTACAACATAAGCAACGGTGTCAGTGAGCCACACAATAGGAGCAAAATACACGAATATTTAATTGTGGAGAAGTGAAGTAAAATAAGAATAGAAAGTTCAGAATTTTGTTGTTTTAAAATGAGAGAAAATTCCTCTATTTATAGACAACAAAGGGTAGTGTGAACAAATGTTTGGTGTGCCATATCAGAAAGGTCACAACTATTTGGAGAAGTTGCGACCCTTTGGAAAGGTCAGAACATTTCATAAAAGTTGCAACTCTTCATTTAAGCCACAAATTTTCATAAAAGTCACAACTTTTCATAAAAGTCACAACTTTTTATAAAAGTCACAACTTTTTATAAAAGTCACAACTTTTCATAAAACTCACAGCTTTTCATGAAAGGGAATGCTAGTTTTGGATATATATATATATATATATATATATATCTTATTCTCATATTTCTTCTTTATTTAGTTATGTTATGCATTATGGTGTCTTCCGCTTCTTATGTCTTTGATTTAGGCTTGTCCAGTAGGTGGGTTGTAGTGGACACCATCATGGCCCGACTTCAGGTCGTGACAGCCAATAAACACATAAAACTAAACTAGAATATGAGTACTCCTTTCATCCCAACCGAACCGCCTCAACTACAACCGGCATAAGAATCAGCCCAACCTAACAACTTACAAAACACAAATCACAAGGCTTAACAATCAAAGTCCAATAGTAATAGTTCAACAATCAACAAGTATCAAGATATTCAATTTTGAGTATCAAGTATGCCAATCACAAGTATCAAGTATCTCAATCACAAGTATGATGTAGATCAATCACAAGTATCAAGTTCCTCAAGTCTAAATAATCGAACTTTTGCCGGAACCATTTCCCATCGGCATAATATCACTCATGAAACCATTTCATATTAGAATAATATCACTCACTGAAACCATTAACCATTGCACAATATCACTCGGTGAAATCATTTCCCATCCTCACGATATCACTCGCCGGAACAATTTCCTATTGGCTTTATATAATGTCACTTGCCAGAACCATTTATCATCGGCATAATCATCACTTGTCTCATAATAGTGTTTAAAAATCAATGCATATAGGCAATTTGATATAATAAGAAAGAGACAATAAACTCAAATACTTAAAGTTAACAATGATGACATCAAAACATTTCATCAATCAACAAATTATGATCATCATCAAGGCAATTTACAATACACAACCATCAACACAATAACTTTTTAATTTATTCCCCTTTTTCATTCATTAAGATCAATCTAGTAGAGTAATTGAACTTATCACCTAATTCTCATCACTCCCCAACATACACATTGAAGGGAAACACAATATTCTACAGGCTTTACACAATCAAATTCAACAAGTAATCACAATAATATTCCAAAAATAACAATACACATATCATATACATTGAAAAATGGGTCAAATCAAATAAAAAACCCAATTATGAAAAAGTGGTTTGAGTAAGAAAATCATTACTTGAATACATTACCCAAGACATTTTGAACTCATTAATGAAAACCATTTCGAAAAATGATTTGAAACCAGTTCACAATCACCATTTTACTTAAAAAAATACAAGTTCTTGATACCCTTATATTTATCATTTGAGAACCTTGATTTGAACACTTATAATCATAAATAATCATGGGTAAATGAAGATTTCAGATTAGGAATCGTTACCCAAATATTTCTTCTCAAAAATCTTGTTCAAATCTCTACACCAAAGCTCTCAAAACTCAAAAAAAGAGAATGGAGATGAAACCCCAAAATTTGGAAATATTTTGTCCAGATGTACTCCGCGAATGCTGACCCCTGCCCACAAACACAACATTTAATGAACCGACCCTCTACGAATGTGGCAGGGCTCCCGCAAATGTAGAGGTCAACTTCTTGTTCCTCAATGAATGCGGTCGAGCCTCCGTGAATGCGGGGGTACCCTCAACATACCCTTCATGAACATGGCCACTAGCTCCACGAATGTGAAGGGTTAGACAACATAAGTCCAAACCAGTTATCAACAACAACTCCGTAAAGGTTTCGTTATTTGTTTGGAATCATGTACACACAAATCAAATATGGTACTTGACTATACTCGACATTTTGGATACAATGGAACAATCAAAATATTAGTCTGAGGTTTCCTTGACTCGAAACCCATGCAAGTCACCAAATACAAACATAACAACTGAAACGGCTAAATCTTGGGACTTCTAAATATTGAACTAAGACCTCTTCTAGGCCTAAAATCATCCCCCGAATTCAATGAAATTGTCTGAAATCCAATCCGAGCATTCGAGCCCTTAATGTTAACCAAAGTCGATCCAAATGCTAAAATATTAAAAACTTCCAACATAGGACCTCAATTCCGAGAAAACAACTTTGAATTTGAAACCAACAACTCTCTTAGACCAATTTCCACATTTCGGGATTAATGAAATAAATGGAATGTCTTTCCGAGACTCAAAACATCAAAAGACACCAAACTATTTTTATCAACTTTAGCCATTCAAAACATAAAAAAATTTGCAATTCACAACTTTTAACTTCAAAGCTCGAAACAAATTTCAAAATCCATTCAGAAATGACTTGAGGACAATATTAGGAGGGGTAAACTAGTAATTTATGAAAAAATCAAAAAATGACCTTTTCGGTATTTACATTACAACAAAGACACATGTTCATTCTCGAACATAAAGTAAATGAAAGTACCTGAAGCCTAAAACACTTGGGGATATCAGCTAGTACGCATGTCAGACTCCATCTCCCAAGTCACGACCAACTGTGCTTTTATTGCACCTTTACAGAATCAATCTCCTTTGTCCTAAGCTTTTAGACTTGCCTATCCAAGATGGTTATAAGATCCTCCTCAAAAGATAATTCTGAACCGAACACCACCGAATCAAGTGAAAGCACCTAGGACTCATCCCACACGTAATTCTAAAGCATAGAGACATGAATCATAGGATGTGTAACTAATAAGTTAGGTGGAAAATCAAACTTATAGACCACCTCTCCTACTCAACTCAACATCTCAAAAGGTCTCGTGAATCTACCGCTAAGCTTTCCTTTATTCCCCAACCTCATCACACCTTTCATGGGTAATACTCAGAGCCAAACATGATCACCCTCTATAAAAACTAAGGCTTGAACTCTTCAATCTACATAACTCTTATGTTGACCTTGGGATCTCAATTATCTACCCGAAATCATATGGACCTGATCCATAGCGTTTACAATAAAGTTGGTATCTAAATAATCCATCCCCGCCTAATCAAACAAATCTATCAGATATCTACACCATCCGCCATACAATGCCTTAAAAGGGGTCATCTGAATGCTGTAGTAATAACTTTTGTTGTAAGAAAGCTTTGCTAAGGGAAAATTATTATCCCATCTAGCACCAAAGTTGATCACACATTCTTGGAGCATATCCTCTAACACATGAATAGTCTGCTCGAAATGTCTATAATTCAAAGGACGGAATCCCAACAAAATTTTCAAACTAATTTTGTTGTTAATTTACTTTCTTTAGGTTGTTAATATAACCCGAAACCTTTTGGATCAATCGTCTATAATCATCTCATTTTTTTCTCGAAAGTCTAATGTGAGGGCACCTATTGGGATGTCCATAAATAAAGTACTTTTCTTCATCGACCGTCAATTTTTTTTACTTAAGGTAATTACAAAATTTACACACAAAAATGACATTCAATTTAATAAAGCTATACTTAAAGAATATGAAAAAAAATTAAAGGGTGTAGCTAAGGTGTGTCCCATAATTTTTAAAAAAGATGTAACTATATTAAAGTGAAACAAAAAAACATTTTTTTTCTTATTCTGAAAATGCCCATGCACGTCAACACTTATATAAAAAGATAATGTACACATAATATTATTTACAATCCAATTTATATCACATCAAAATTTTGAAATTTTGAGTGTGAATTTATGTGACACAGTTGAAAGATTTAATATTCACACTTCGTTTGATGATTTTGATTTGTCACAAAATTCACACACTTTACACAAGTTTTTAGTTTTCCCTCTATTTTCACGTTTTTCTCTCACACAAAAAAGGCTCATCTAAGTCACGTTTCTTTTGTTGTGTTTCTCTATCTCGTTCTATATATTAGTGTCTATGCATCCAATTTCTTTGAACTCAGCAATCTCTTTTACTCTATTTTAAAAGTTTTAGAAATTCAAAGCTTTCGATTCTTGATTTTTTGAGAGAAAAAAAGTTTTCTTTAATCAGGCTAGTGTTTGTAAATAGAGTTCAGTCTTGTTGTGATTGTGAATAATGTTTTTAAGATACATTTATTCTTTTGCATTTTAATTGATATTTAAAATGATGTATTTTGACTCAGGTGCAACATATGATTAGGGGATGACTCCATTTCAAAGAAGAGGATTTGGCAACAATCTTTGAAAGATATGGTCAAGATAATAGAAAAGAGGAATAGGTTGAGTCAAAGTTGTAATTCTACAGAAGTTAGTTATGGAGGAAAATAATAAAAGATGGAGCCTTCTAGAGGTGATGAGATAAATGTGCAAAATAATTGAAAACATGAACTTGTGAGTCCTTCCTGAATAAGACTTCCGTCGAGGAAGTATTTGATGATGATGATCCTAATGTTGTTATCACTACAGAGGAGGTTGTTCCTCTGTTGAATGTAACATAAGAGGTAGTTTCTTCTACCTAAAGCATCTGTAGGACAACGGACAAATCAAAAGAGTTTACTACTACAACCTCATATTCTGAGTTAAAATTTGAATATTCAATTGATGCTTTTAAAAAGAATCAGAAAAGAGTCTTGAAGAGTTTAAGTTTCTAATTGATTCAATAAATAATATTGATGATTATGATAAAATCACTCCCCCTGAAGAGAAGAAACATGTTTTTGTCAAACAAACACTTGCTTTAATATTATAATTTGAAGACGAGGAACCTCTTCCCCCAGATAAAGAAGAATGGGAAAAGGAAATAACAAAGTGACTGTTAGATGGGGAACCACCATCTTGCTCTAGATGAACATATTGGACTCATCTACCTAGTTGGTTTATATGTCCTAACAAGCACTTCTCTTTTTAAATATTTTCTGAACTCTGCTCTCAAATATATTTTTCGTTCACTCTTGCATTCTTGAACTTATGTGTCATCTGCAAGCTCAGAGAACTTGAGGGAGGTACGGTAGAAAATATTTTGGAACTTCGCCATCACTCTTGGATGTTGATGACTTCAGAGTTTCTGATTCTTCTGCAGCCCAGTATTCTCCTATTAATGGAGAAGGAACTATGTGGGATTTAGTTCCCCAAAGTGCCAAAGAAATAATGTATCCTCATTATCGTGGACGATTTGAGTGCTTGTGGAACAACATTATTGGAGATATAACTCTTGAGAAGCTGAGAGAGACCCTATATGAAAGTAATGGAAGATTCATTATCTGACACCAACCTGGCATTGGAAAAACCCAAATCACCATAGTGTGTCTTCGGTCATTTCTGAAGTTGTTCACACAGTATCGACTTGTCACCATAGCTCCTTCTAATTTACTTCTTAATTGGGAAGATGGGCTTAAGAATGGGAGGTGGACATCATTCTGCTAGGTAGAAGGGAATGTCCACCTCCCATTTCTGGAACTCGTTTTCACAGTTAAGAAACTAACTGGATGGAGAAATGATTACAGTCCAACACTTTGGAAACATCTTAAGAAAAACTATGGTGAGTTGGTTTTCTCTTGTGCCAGGTGGATGTGAGACTATGTATCCTCCACATTGATGAGGATACACTATCGCTTTCACATTTGGGAAAACTAAATCCTACACAGTTCCTTCTCCTTATATAGAGAATCATAAGGAAGTCGTAAATATCCAAGAGTAATGGCGACTCTCTGAGATATTTTCTTCCATGCCTTCGTCGAGGTTTGGTAGCCTATAAATGACACATAAGTTCAAGATTTTAAGAATGAACAAAATATAAACTGGAGAGCACGTTTGTTTAATTGGCATCGCAAAGCTGTATAGAAAAAACTGCCATAAGTTTAGATTTAGTAGAACATGTGTGCGGTAGAAAAAAAGTGTGCTTGAGAGAAAAAAAGCTCGTATACTTATAAAATTAGCGAAGAAGCACTTGACCTCAAAAATCACATGTGAACAAACTGAACATATGAGTCCAATTTTCGTATTCCATTTCATCATTTAATAACTTATGTGTTATGTTAAACTTGTATTATTACTTCAATAATTGATAATAATACATCTAGAAGTAGTCCAAATATCATATTTACAATTAAAAGGAACATTTTAATTGGTAGAAGATCAAATATATATTAAGTCATATATCACAATAACTAAAATCAAAATTTATTACTAAATCAAATAACAAACACACAATATTATCCTTTGTAATTAAGTTTTGAATTATGAAATTTTGGTTATAATAGAGTGTCACATTATTGGACACCAACCCCCGCTATTCTCTGGGAGCGAACTTCATAAAGTCATTTTTGTGGAATAACTCACAAATCATATAGGAGATATAAATTGTATTAAGCAAATCCGGTGTGACGAAATTGACTATGAAGATGTTGGCAAGTAAAACTGATACATGTCCTACCACTTGCTATATTAATGCATTCACATTTATTACGGGTTCTAAGAAAATTCGAACACCCCTTGTCACTATACGAAGAAATTTTTTTTTTTCAAAATAATTTCCTTGTTAATTTACGTTCACTAGGTTGTAGACAAACCCGAAACCGTTCGGATCAATGGTCTCTAATCATCTCATTCTTTTTACATGAAAACCTAATGTTAGAGGCCCATTGGGATGTCCATAATTAAAGTATTTTTCTTCATTGACTGTCAATTTTTTCACTCAAAGTAATTAGAAAATTTACACAAAGGACATCGACATTCAAAGTAATAAAGCTATAACTATAGTTTATGAACTAAACTAAAGGGCATATCTAAAGTAGTTCCAACAATTTTGGAAAATTTATACACTAATTAAATTAAAGAAAAACAAAAAAAATATATTTTAATTGTTTTTTTCGAAAATTCCGATGCACGTCAATTCTTATATAATAAGAGAATGTACACAATATTATTCCCGATCTAATATTTTTAGTGTGAATTTATGTGACAAAAGTGGATGAGTAAATATTCATACTTTACATCACCCTAGTTTGTTGGAAGATTCTAATATGTCACAAAATGCACACTTTCTTTTAAAACAACTTTTGGACTTTTATTAAAATGAAACTCAAAATCATTACAATACTCATCTGGGCCTAATTCCCATATCAATTAATGAAAAGCCAAACAAAAGGGTAGCCCATCTGCGCGACAAACTCCCAATAATATTTCCTTAATGCTAGGGTTTCCCATTTCCTAGTCCGCCTCTCTCATTTCCCTGTCCGCCTCTCTCTTTCAGTGGAACTCACCCAACACCTAAAAAATGTTCCCACTTTGGATCAACAAGAAGTTCCACCTCCTCAAGATATGGATCATCAACATTCATAGTCATTTGTTTGTGTTTTCCTTTCCATAGCTAACAAGAGTAAGTGTAGTTCATCCTATTTTCTTTATTTTTTTGCTTTTCGTTTAAACTGCCTCTTTTCGTCTTGGAGCTAACAAGATATGGTTCTCTTTTATGATGTGTTTTTCCTCTTCTGTGTTTCTCTTTAGATTTTGTCTTCTCGAAGGATACCTCATGTCTAGGTTCATGCTCACTTTTTTTCTCTTCCTCTTCCTTTTCTCCCATCTGATTCCCCTACTTTTATTTCTGCAGATGGTGTTTGATCGGGGTGCATGGATAGCTCTAGTCCACCTCCTCAAACTTGTTGTGAAGTCTCCTTCTAGGTGTACGCACTCCCATATGACTTTAGATCCTCCCATTTGTCGAGTCCTTTTTGTTGGGTGAAGTAGCCTAGGCTAGATAGTTCTTCACATTTTGTTAGCCTCGTGATCTTTTCTAAATGATGTATATGAGAAAACATGTATTGTGGCCTTTCCATTCCCCTTATCTCCTAGATAGTGATACTCTCAAATATGAGAAATTTAATTTATCACTATTTAGAATCCTTCTCTCTGCAGTATCCATGCTATTGAAATCTCAAAATGGGTAGTTTGGTTTGTCAATATCCATGTTTTCTACGTAGTCTGCTAATTTGTAACCTTCCCCCATTATATGCTGGATAATGTATTATTTTTCTTGAAAATTATGTTTGATCTCTTCTACTATGTCTCTTATGGCACACATTTTACACAAGTTTTTTTCTTTTCCTCTCTTTTAATGTTTTTCTCTCACACAAAAAAGGTTCATCAAAATTCATGTTTATTTTGTTTTGTTTCTCTATATTAATCTATATATAATTCTTTCCATACATTCAATTTATTCAAACTCATCCGTCTCTATTACTCTGTTTATATAGTTTTGAAAATTCAAAGCTTTCGATTGTTGATTTTTCGGCAGAAAAAGTTTTATTATTCATGTTAGTGTTTGTAAATAGAGTTCAATCTAGTTGTTATTGTGAAGAATGTCTTTAAGATATATCTATATTTGTGCATTTTAGTTTATAGTCTATGGGCACGTGCATTGCACGTGTGACCCATTTATTTTTTAGATTAACTAGAATGATTAAAATTTTATGAAAACATGCATGTAATGATTAATAAAAAAAAAACTATACTCATTTGAATAGGATTACATCATAGAAATACATCATCATTCATACAATTACAAATAATCCAGAAATATTAAAACAATTATGAAAAATATATCCAAAATATGTAGTCTACCTTAGGCTGTTACGCCAACATATTATTTGAATTAAGTTTAATAATGATACAATGAAGTATTATCATAAGAACAAAATTCAAAAAACAATTAACAGAAAAAGAGGTAATAGCTAAACTGTGACTCACTCTTCCATATATCTATTGTACGCCCATCTACTGTCCAATAACAATTATAAATGCTTTAGTATCTTTATGTGTCATCATACCGTTTCAAGCTAGTATTAGAGAAGATCAAGAAAAGTTCTATTGCAAGAGAAAAGTTAGGACGAACTCCAAAATATTTGTACACAATACACTCCATGGGTTTGGAGATGATTATCCTCTTCACCACAATAAAAAACATACAACAATTATTGTGTCAAGGAACTATAATCGATATATTGTAACTATTCCACACAACTGGATTATATTCACAAAATTTAATACCATTTTGTCTTTATGATAACTTGAAATTATATTACCAGATCCTTATTCATTATCAAATCAGTGTCTTTTCAGTGCTCTTGATATGTTTCGTTATTTCCTTTTTGTCTCTCTTAAATATCCAAGCGTTTTAATAAATTTGGAAAATGAAGCCATTAAGTTTAAATGAAAAGGTTATAGCAAAGGGTGAAAGGTCAAACAATGATCCTTTCATTTACCTTATTAATAGTAATTGAATATAAGTTTAGTCTTTTAATAATTGGAATGTACATTTTTTTCCTTATAAACATATTTATTGAAATAGTGTTGTGGTAAAGAATAGAATGGCCTTTCAAGGGTGTTATTGTAATCCAACTTTAAGTTTAGGGTTATAATATAATATAATATAATATAATATATATAAAAGAGAACCCTAGGCCCGCCTACGTGACGCCACCACAAACCAGAAATCCCTTTAAATTTATTTATTTCCAAAACTTGCCTTCCCCTTTCATGAAAAGTAGCCACATTTATGAAAAGTTGTTACTTTTATGAACAATTGTGACTTTTATGAAGAGTTGTGACTTTTATGAAAAGTTGTAACTTTTATGAAACTTTGTGTCTTTTATGAAGAGTTGTGACATTTATAAAAAATTGTGACTTTTATGAAAGTTTGTGACCTTTACAGAGGGTTTTAACTTTTCCAAAGAGTTGTGACTTTTCCTAAGAGTTGTGATCTTTTCGATAAGGCACAATAAGTATTTTTTCACACTATCCTTTGTTGCCTATTAATAGAGGGATTTCCTTTCACTATTATTTGTCGGTTTTTATCGGCTATAAGGTAGTGTCCATGGAGTTTTGAAAAATCCAAACATCTCAGAGATAGATAGATAGGTAGAATTTTCTCGAACGAACCGTAGTCGAATTCAAATACATTAATTAAGTTTCTTATGAAGTTTGTTTGATTCCTCAAAATTTTCTTCCTCCTATTTCATGAACCTTAAACTTTACTATAAGTCATAGTGATAAATGTAACTATAGCAATTTCTTTTTGCTATTTTGGTGACTTTTTAAAACTCTGTTAAAAGTTTCAACAAGGATGAACTTCTCTTTTGTCCCTTTCTATAGGTTTCTTCATATGAATAAGGAAAATTTATTTTAATTGCAATGTCTCATTATTACTCTTGCACCTCTCAATCCATAACTCATAACGTCGCTGAAATGGTTGAATTCATTACATTTGGTTCTTTAGTAAACAAAACTTTTATTTCTTCCACTGTTATTTGTAGGTTTTTTTCTCTATAGGGAGTTGAATTCCAATAAATTTATTAAGCTTCTTGTTAAGTCTGTTTCATTCCTTAAAGTCTTGTTCCTCCTATTTCGTGAAGCTTAATCTTTTACTGTGATTCATGTATCTATTGCAAATTTTTTTTCTATTTTGGTGACTTTTTTTTAACTCTTTCAATAAAAATTTTGAACTGTAAACTTGGATACAGCCCAACCGACTATCTTTTTGAAAAATATGTTAAGCAACATGCCTTTTACTTCTTGATTGTTAGGAAAGTAAAGGTCGTGTTTATTATTATTTCTAGATATTTGTGAGTTCAAGTGCTCAGAAAATTATGTTGTGAGATTTTAATATGTTATGTGTCAAATTTTTTGATTAAAATATCCAGTTGTGAACAGTTCCATTCAGATGACACCTACTGCTTGGTTGATAATTAAATTAATTCTTTGTAACTACATACTATAACCATAACAATAACTATGATTCAATTCCAAATAAGTTGGGGCCGGTGATATGAAATCTAAGAAAAAGTAATTGAGTATTCTGAGACAATGAGGAAAAATATTTATGATACTAACAATTTTAGGGTCATTTTTAACATATACATGATAGGACATACTATAATAAAAGAGATTGATGTAGGTTCATAAGAAAGGTGCCGAAGGTCTTCTATTTGAATTAAGTTAATTATGTTCTTGTATGGACACGATGTTCCACTTTACTTGAGAGTGTTGTTGTTCAAGGCCTTTTGATCTCTTCTTTAACGTCTGATGTTGTTCTTTATAACTTCTTGGAATTTAGAAAATTTCATTATTTTTGACAAACTATTTCCATGGATATTTTCTTAGTCTTCTTTCTTATACTTAAAATCTCTCTATGACTCATAATTTTTTTATAACAAAAATGAAGATTAAAAAAATATTAGCATTTTAAGATTTTGGAGGAACGCTTTGCCTTAAGATAAAATGTTCTTGACAATGTAGTATATGTATCAAAAATACGAATATTACTGAATGATCATATGTAAGCTTACTAAAATAGTTCAATCCCGTGGGAAGCACGGGTAATTTACCTAGTATAATATAATATAATATATTATAATATAATAATAAAAATTGTGTATTTTGACTCAAGTGCGGAAGATGGATGCAGGGGATGACTATGTTTCAAAGAGGAGAACTAGAAAACAATCATTAAAATATATGGTAGAGATAATTGAAAAAGGGAACAAGTTGAGTCAAAGTGCTAATTTTACGAAGACTAATTATGGAAGGAAAAGAAAAAATATAGAGCCTTCTGGAGGTGATAAGAGAAATGTGGAAAACAATGGGAGGAGGAAGTCAAGTTTAGGAAATTGTGAGTCCTTCATGAATCAGACTTTCAGCGAGGAACTATCTGATGATGATGATATCACTGAGGAGGAGAGTGATCCAGATGTTGTTATCATTGCAGAGGAGGACCACGAAGAGTAGAGTGATCTTAATGTTGTTATCATTGCGGAGGCTGATCCTATGTTGGATGCAATAGATGAGGTTGTTTCTTCTACCTCAAGAATGCGTAGGAAAGAGGACATATCAAAAAAGCTTGCTGATACGGCCTCGTATTATGAGTTGGAATTCGAATCATCAACTGATGCTATTCAAAAGAATCGGAAGAAAATTCTTGAAGAGTCAGTTTCCGAAGTTTATTGTTGATTCAACAAATATATTGATGATTATAATAAAATCTATCCTCTTGAAGAGAAGGGACACGTTTGTGTCAAAGAAATAGTTCCTTTAATATACCGATTTGAAGAAGAGGAAACTATTCCCCTAATGAAAGAAGAATGGGTAAAGGATATTGAAGATCTTTTTGTTTAATGAGATATGTTTTCCTTGGAATTACATATTGTCCTTTAATCAACTTTTTTGATGGAGAGTGGACAACTATGTGACTATCAGATAGGTTACCACCATCTTGTTCTAGATGAACAAATTGGACTCATTTGGAGAAAACTAAACAGATGAATCCAAAATCGCATACTTACAAAATTAGGAAAGATGTAGTTGACCTCCAAAATCACATCTGAACAAACTGAACATATGAGTCTGATTTGTTCATTTAGATCAAGGTGGTGGTTCCCCATCTTACTGTCACTTACTTTTTCACTCAGCATCAACATGTGAATTTGTAAAGCCAACTTGTACTTCCAAGATAGGCATGTCCATCTCAACAAAAAGAATGTAAATTTCCTTTTCCCATTCTTCTTTCTCCAGAGCTAGAGGATCCTCGTTTTCAAACTTGAATACTCAAGGAAGTGTTTCTTTGACAAGTACCTACAAGTTCATGGACTGAACTTCTTCCTCTTTACACCGCAAGAAGGCTCCACCATCCTTCTTTTCCTTCCACTATTAACATCTTCCCCAAATGCACATTCGTAGGATAATTAAATTTTTCAATAAAATTCTTCCCATCAACTTCACAGTCCTCTAAGACTCCTTGTCATTACTTAGAAGAATCAGGCTTTTGTTGTGGATTTCACCGTCAACAACAAGTAGAGGACTCCCCAATTGGATATCCACAAAGATAAGTCGTTCCGTGTGAGTCTCATTGTCCACCCAAGTTACACACCCACCTCACAAGTTGTGAATTCCCCTAGACTCACGAAGGTTACAATGTGGACAAAAGCTTCTTGAAATAGAGGCATCCCCTGAATACATAAATATGCACCTGAGTCAAATTGCACAACCATTAGCACACTAAAAGAAAATCAGAAAATAATTTAGTTTGTTTTAGAGGACAAATATATTTAGTAAGGGCGACAAGTAAAAATGTCATAATTCAAAACTTAATTATAAAGGATAATAGTACATATGGTGTTGAATATATTAATAAATTTTAATTTGGTACTTGTGAAATATGTAACTAAGACAAATAAATTGAAACAATAATATAGTTTTAGTTATTTAAATACACATTAAAGTTTAATAAAGTAGTCAACTAATTTTTATAGAATTAATTTTATTTTAAATCTAACATATCTGATTGTGTCATTACAATGGTAAAACCAACACTGACACATAAATTACAACGTAGGGTGTGTTTCTAAAAATGGAAAACGTGTTGCATGAAAAATAATTTCTAGAAAAATAAATGAATTTCCTATTTATTTTCTTATGTTCAGAAAATAATATGATTGAGTTATTTTTTATTTGGGTTAGGTCTGGAGGGGGTAAAAAAATGGGTGAGGTAATTTATTAAAGCAAAGTAACATTTTTGGAATTTTGAAAAATAATTTAAGGATTTTTCTTTTAATTTAGTAAAATAAATTTGTTAACATACATGGTAAGTAAAAACCATTAGTTACACGACAGGGTATATAAGCACCATTTGTTTTTAGTAAGGGGTATATCCTTTCTACATCACAAGTTTAGGGCACAATATAGGGTTAAGACTAGCATACATGAATTGTAAATACTTAGTTATCATAAATACCATACCTCAACTAGTAGGACTGATTATTACCTTCTTGATCCAAATCTTTTTTAAAGTTGAAAATCTAATGGGCCAATTCCAAATCTTCATATCCCTATTACATCGACAGAAGAATCTGGTGGGGGGGTTTATTTTCTATTGTTGTCCTCTATGGTAGATTAGTTGGGGGACCTGAGAGGCGATGGTTTATTCTATAGAAGATGGAAGCAATTCATGTAGGATCACTCTTATATTTAGTTAGGAAACCCTTGTGATTTTCTCTCGACACGAGCCCAAATTTGGGCTTGACAAGTTGGTCTTCTTGTTGTGGACTTCTCATTGTGAGTCCCATTGACCTTCCTAGTTATGTTTTACACGATATTTTCATGATTGGTCAATGGGCCTCACAATAAGAAGTGCATAATAAGAAGACCAATTTTTCAGGCCTAAATTTGGGCTCGTGTTAAAGGGAATCACAAGGGTTTCCTAACTATAAATAAGAGAGATTCTATCTGAATTGCTTACATCTTCCGTTTCATAAACCGCCGCCTCTCAGGTCCCCCATCTAATCTACCGTAGAGGACAACAATAGATAATAAATCCCCTCACCGGATTCTTCTGTCGATGTAATAGAGATAGGAAGATTTGGAATTGACCTATTATATTTTCAACTTTAAAAGAGATTTGGATTAAGAAGGTAATAATTATCCCTATTGATTGAGGTATGTTATTTATGATAAATGAATTATTTACAATTATTTCTACTAGTCTTAACCCTAGATTTTGCCCTAAACTTGTGATGTAGAGCAAATATACCCCTTACTAAAAATAAATGGTGCATAATACCCTGTCGTCTAACTAATGATTTTTATTATATCATGTACGTTAAAAATCTATTTTACTAAATTAAAATAAAATTTTAAATTGTTTTTTGATATTCCAAAAAAGTTATGTGACTTTAATAAATCACCCCACCATTTTTTTACCCCTCAGAATCTAACACAAATGAAAAATAATACAATCATGTATTTTTCTGAACACAAGAAAATAAATATGAAACTCATTTATTTTTCTAGAAATTAATGCTCATGCAACAAGTTTTCCTTTCTTATAAACACACCCTACGGTGTAATTCATGTGTAAGTTTTGGTTTTACTAATGTAATTCGTCTTTAAATCATGGTCAGTAGGGTCAAGACCCTAGGGCATCAGTTCAGGGTACTAGGGGTGGTCTCCAGGTACTAGAGGGGGTCCTCTGGCAGGGATATCGGGATGTCGAGGTGGACGTTGTCATATGTATGTTTCTTTTGGGAGGCCAGAGGTGAAGACCTCAGATGTTGTTATCACAGGTACGATCTCCGTCTCCCATCAGCCTGCTTATACTTTATTTTATTCGGTGTCTACCTTTTCGTATATGTCTTCCTATTATGCTATTTGATTGGGTTTGGCTTGTGAGCCTATGGTTTTGCCTATGCGTGTAGCTACCCCCGTAGATCATTCTTTGGTAGCGGATCGGGTTTATAGAGCTTATGTGGTTACCATCTTGAAGTATGATACTTGGGTAGAACATATTGTGTTAGACATTGTAGACTTCGATGTGATTCTATGGATTGGTTGTCTCCCTACCATGCGGTCTTGGATTGTTTCTCAAAGATTGTTACTTTGTGCATACCTCGTACATCTCCTCTTGTATGGACCGGTTTTGATAATTATACCAAGGGGCGTGATCTCTTTTCTAACGCTGCAGCAATTGGTAGAGAAGGGGTGCTTATCTTATGTCACGCCCCGAAGCTACCCCCGAGACGCGGACATGGGACCTAGGACCACAAGTGATCCCAAGCTAACCCTGCTGGCATGATCATGAGCATACTAAAGATAAAATGAATAATAGAAACTGTGCGGAAGCTATAATTATAAATAAATCTGAAATGATGGGGAATACCCATATACTAAATCTAAATATAAAAATCTGGGAGTTTTAACACAAAAGAGATATCAAACTCAAATACTTAGCTGAAACCAACTATGTCATATCAAACTCAAATACTTAGCTGAAACTACCTATGTCTGAAAATAGCCTCTAACTGACTAGAAATGCTGGGACAGGCCCCAACTAAGTCTAGCAAAACTGAAACTAAAGGACTAAAAATACTGAAAAGAAACTCATGACTATTGTCCTCGGAGAATGAGGACTCACCATTGATTCTAC